>VWYH01008208.1:0-106873 GCA_013399365.1 Pampusana beccarii
TTCATTCGGAATCATAAGGCAGCGCTTTGCTCTTCTACAGACGAGTATCAGTACAGAGACCCTTCCAGTCCCAGTGTAGAGTGGCTAAGGTCCTGTCAACAGTCAAAGTATTAATCGAGGTGGCTGGGTCAGCAGTAGTAGCAGCTTGTTTCTTTACATTTGCCTTCTTATTTCTGTACAGACTATAGAATTTCCTTTTCCTGTATTTTTCAGATTTTTTTCTTACGTTTAGTGACCTTTATTTTTTTTGTTACTTTCTTGTGAAGTGTTCACGCGCAGACCCACCACCAGGATACCTCCCATGTAGTATAGTACAATGATGATGCTAATAGTTCAGTTCGTTTGCCCGAAAGGTTAATCGTAGGACAACGCATTAATCTACAGTCTGGCTTCCTTCCTTGATTGAGTCTAGGGGGAAGGCTAAGAGACAGTAAGACTGGAAGAAATGGAAGATGACTGTATCCAAGGAGTGGTTTTGTCTTTCTGAATCCACAGCACTATAAGTGTTTACACAAAATTAACTGAGCTTCATCATTAGTAAAAGCAGATTCATTCTGGAAATTAGCTTTTACAAATGCAGTGCAGGTGACAAGTATGGGACTGCTTTGCAGACTCTGTTTCTAAAAAGATGGAGAAGAGGAGCCAAAAGAGTAGTATTTTGTTTGGTGATACCAAGTGTCTGTGGTAGAAGTTTGATATCTTCATATTCCATCGGATGTTGGAAAATACTTAAAGTGTGTAATAGTGTCTGCTATGCATAATTAAATTTCTGTTATAAAATGTAAAAGCTGCTTAAGCACTGGCAGGAGAATTATCAAGCTTTACATTTTGAACAGTAATAATTCTTTCTGATGAGTGCTTATATACATCCATGTCTTCTGCTGTTAATCAGTCTGTGCGGTGTATTTCAAAAGTAGACATCACAGGATTCTGTCCTTCACTGGAGTTTTAGGTATAGTTTAATAAAAGCTAAACCTTGTGAAGTTTTAAACAGGAAAATAAGTTGACTTATTTGCTAATCCTTCTGGATGTTGTGGAAGCAGAATTGCCTCTTACTGATGCTTTTATTTAGGAATGAAAAGTTAAGCTGTGCATTACAACTGTATTTCTGGAGGAGAAAAAAAAAAATCCAGCAAATTGATATATAACTCTGCAGAAGTCTACCAATTGCTTTTTAATTGGTATTATAGACCTCACTCTGAAGCTAGGATGTTTTATTCTCCGATGTGTGAATATGTGCTATGAAGTTTCTCTAATTGATTTGCTTTGCCCATTCCATTTGATGTATCATTTTTCACAATATTTCATAATTTGTGCTCATTTCTAATGAACAGAGTCGTTAGGACAGGCATGTCTAACTACAACTGACAGCTAACATTAGGTGCCAGATGCAGTTTATAAAGCTATGTAGAACTGCGGAGAACAGTTTAAATAAATTAGCACCTGTACATTAGTCTCACTTGCTGGTAATTTATAAGCGAATCAGTAGAGATGACATTTAGGTAAGTCATTGATCAAGTTAACAGCTGCATACCCACTGCCCAGCTGGGATACCTAATTAATAGAGATTGCAGTCCTGACCTACTGCTTTTCCCTGGTTGAGTCTGTAATCCTTTTATTTTGTGATTTAACTTTAACTTACAGTTGTAATAAACAGCCCACCTTCATTTTCCACTGTCAGTTCTGTGATATTCTACTTTAAAGCCCAGAAATCTAAGTAAGATTAATACCAGAAAAGTGTCTTAATCTTCATGACCTATTTATATGCCAGTATTTTTATTATTCATTTTTATGCGGTCCCTAAATACTCTCCCAGATATGAGCTCATTGTAAAGCAATACTCCTTCCCCATAAGAGCCAGTGAAACTCAAAAGCTAGAGATCTATGCTCATTTTCTCTTGTTGTTTGTCTTATGACCTAATAGATTGTTGTCAAGCAGATGGAATAATTTGAAGCTAAAATATACATTTATCTTCGCTAGCATATATAATGGTGAAGAAGTACCAGTAAGGTTGTTAATTATGAAAAGGTTAAATGTGAAAAACTTCATTCCTTATAGGGTATAGTTTCTTTAAATGAATTAAGACTACTTATAAGTAACTGAATGCAACCTATTTTTCATTTAAGTGACTCAGCACATCTGATTTCTAAATAACATTCAAATTTTAGCTGTGTGAAGTGTTAGAAATGGGTGAATAATGGCATATGTGAAATGTCAGAAACATTATTCAGAACAAAATGTATTTTTTCTGAACTTTGTTATCTGCAAGAAGAGTGTTTTGTCCAGCATTGTCCTCACAAGAAATATTGCTTTTTCTATTCTTTTAAAATAGTTAAAGCTAGCATGCTTTTTTCACCTTTTTTTTTTCCTAATAGAGCCAAACTCTGCATCAGTGTTTTCTTATTTCTGCATCAAGGTCCATCTGAACTGATGACTGCTGTATTTTTTTTTAAAATTCTTTTTAATACTGTTCAGTGTTAGAAATAATTACTTTATTTCAACAGGTTTTGGTTTGTGTCTTTTTTTTNAACGCTGTGTGTTTTTCTTTTTTATTTTTTCCTCTGCAAACCCTGGACAGGACATTAATTTTTGTTTTGAAAATGATTAGTTAGTATAAAAATAATGTAGTATTAAAAGAAGATTTTTTTTTCATATAATGCAAGTGGGCTGGTTGGTTATGTGGGGTGTGCTTTTGTTGTTGTTGTTTTTGGTTTGGTTTTGTTTTGTTTTCCCAAGTTATGGTGTTAAAATGATGTATCACTATTAACTTGAAATTTCTTTCTGCCCAAGCTAGAATTCAGCTTTAAATAATAAAAAAAAATAGGGGTGACAAATAATAGGGGTGGTTTCAATAAATTTTAGTAGTTAGTTGTTAGAGGAGGATTTTGGTTTATGAGATAAACTTGGATGTGTCACTGATTTTTGTTTGCTTTGTTTTTGTTAACCTTTTCTGTTTGGTTAAATAAAAAAGCTATTTCAGAGTTAACATTTCAGTTCCCATTTTTGTTTAATTAATTCCTGGTTCTACCCCAAATATTCTGGATTTTGGATGCTGGAAACTTTTAAAGAATACTGCTAATGTGGTTAGAAGGAAAACCAGCTGTTTCAGCAAACATCTCAGTCTGAGAAATGCTGAAGAACAGTGGCTAAATAATGTTTCAAGAGGCAAGGTGTAAGAAGGGAAGCGGCTTTGGTGTGGTCAAGTTGAGAAGAAGTTGTCAGATATCACTCATTGAAACATTACAGCATGAAGTGTCGCTTCTCACCTCAGTATTTTGATGATTAAAGTTTTGTGTGTATTTAAAAAGGAATGAACTGGATTCTTAAGCCCTCTGCCAGAAAGACTCCTGCTGCAAGGGAGCCCCAGGGTGGAAGGTTTTTTTTTTTTCTTTTTTCTTCTTTGCTCGTTTTCTACTGAGTACTTTTCCTCACTGCATAATACTTAGATAACTATCTTTGCACGTGATTTGAAAAATCAAAATTAGTGGAATGTTTTGTGTTTGAGCTGTGGTTCAACAAAAGTGTGGGAAGACACTTGGTCAAGATCAATTTGCCCTGCCAAGCCTCTCCTACTTATGGCAGGTTATTTAAGGACTGAACTGTCTCAATCTCCTTCCTCTATCCCAGTATGATTCAGTCAAGTCTATTTGAATTAAAGTATGGAATTCTTAATTTCTCAAGACATTGGGGAAAAAAAAATAACCTTTACTGACCCAGCTGAACTTGTTTAATTCAGATTTAGTCTCTGATGTTTGAGAAAGTGAGCGTACAAATTTCTTGGCTTGTACATTGGTAGGAAGGGAAGTAGGATCAGAAGTCAGCGTGTGCAACATGTACAATAAAGACGGAAAATGAGGGTGTTGCAGGTATCCTGAATTTGCGCAGCATACCACATGCAGTGCTGGACAGATTATTTAATGAATTGGTTTGCATGTTTGAAGGACTGCCAGATACTTTTTTCTTTTTTTTGGAGATGGAAGCTTGTTCTCATTATTCCAATTGGCTTGAATTCAAACTTAGAGCTACAAGTGAAAGACATTGTGGTCCTGTGGGCAGTGTATTGAATCATCCATTCCATCAACAAGTGAGGATATAACAGGGTTCCTTTTAGTTTGTTATAGGAATGTTAAGTTTACTATTGCAGTTTAAGAAATGTCTGATGTAAACAGTCTTGTTACTAACGTGTATTCATTATAATCTGCTATTTTTAAAGGCGTGACTGCTGGTTATTACTATTTTTTTTTCCTGTGTAGATCAACAGTATAGTGCAAAAACAAACACTTCAAAATCCTGAAAGGAAATGGCTAAAATTCTTTTTAGTGACTTGTAGTAGAAGCAGGCTGTACCCTTTCCACATTTTTCCAGTAGTTTATGTAATTTTTTTTTTTTTTTTGGAGACACCATTGTGTTACTAGGTACCAGGATTTGTAATCATGTTTCTGCTGAAAATAATTGCGGGTGTTTCTTTTTTAGAAAGTTGTGTTTCACTTCCAAAGACAATGGTAACAGTGTGATTTAACAAACAGCATTGTGAAATTGCAGCCCTGAACCAGTGCAGGCTACGGTGGGTGAATGAGTCTTGTGTAGTTGAAATGATGGCCTAAAAAAGTAGTTCTTGCTCGTATTCAGCACAACATTTCCTTTCTCATCTAGAGTTCGAGTCAAATTAAGCACTAGAAGAAGGATATGGGCCATGACTCTTAAGCTGAAATGCACTCCTGGAATGGAAAACTGCAGTTAAATCTAAAAGGTTTCTTGGGAACTTTACTGCTAGCATTTAGACCTTGATTATAAAGTTTTAAGAGGGACATTCATCTGCTTTTTGTGTGTTCAGGAAAATGCAGAATGTGCGGTTAATTCTCTACATAATTTTGACTCAAGACATGGAGATTCCTGAAAAGAAGCCTGTGTTCCAAATCTGAAGACATTGTCGAAAGATTTCAGAAAAATATTTCATGGTTATTTATGTGCTCCAGCTGCAGTTTGGAGAGGCTAATTCTGCTGTAATTCCTAAGGTTCATCCACCATCTTATTCTATGGCTAGTACACATGGGTATTGAGAATTTGAGAGGTTTTTTTTGAAATACCCCTTTTCTACAAAACCAAAACACTTGCATACACAAAATCAGGTTCTGTAAATGAAGTCTCCAGGAGGCAGACTGACTTGCTGTGCAGTTGCTGAAAGCACAGCTTGAGGATGCAGCTATTTAAAATTAAGAAAAAAATTCTGGATAAAGTTGAACTGGAGTCTCTTGCATCCCAGGATAGTTCGTAATGGAATGTAAAGACAAATAACCCATCCTTGATTGCATTTCCATAAAAAGGGAGAAGGCAGGAAGACTCTTATTTCTTTCCATTTTGAAACAACAAAAAACGAATTTAAAAAGCGAACTTTTACTCTTTGTAGAGCTGAAAATAGATGTTAGGATTTCTTAATGCAGAGTTTGTTTATGCTTTAGTGTGAAAGACATGAATATACACTCAAGCAGTATCAAACTTTCTAGAAGTAGAAAGTCTTAGATGCCAGTCACTCTCTTCATTATAAATGTTAAATTGCTATATTTGGCATTTATTAAGGTATCATAGGTACAGTAACTGTTTTGTTTGAGATTCTGGAAATGCTTGTATAAAGACTGCGTCTTAAGTACACACACAGAATCCTGTAATAAATTCTTTTAATATATTATATAAGGTGTTTGTTTAACATCATTTGGCTCACAGCAGAGTTCTCTATTGTCATCATAATTAATCCCCATTTGTTCATAAATAGGTGTTCACCTACTGTGTGTATGCATAAAATGCCCATTGACTAACAAATGGGAATACAGTAGTCACTAAGAGAAACAAAATTACCATTTTATAACATCAAGTTAAGCCTTTTGTTTGCTTCAGAATTCTCAAAATTTCTGTTCAGAATGCCAGTAGGGGATTAATGGAAGTAATAGGTTAGGTCTTTTTACACTCCATGCATATTAAATCGGTTGAAGCACTGACAAACCACTCCATGTCCATGGAAAAAATTATCAGCAAGTAATAGCCTTAAGGTAGCCTAACTAACAAAGAGCTGTTCTTCTTAAGAGGAGATTTTAAACTCTGATTTTATTGTAATTCTACTTTTCTGTACTGTCTAATGGAAATACAAATGAGACCACTGCCAGAGGGGTTTATTCAGTTAGTCCATGTTACTGTACAAACACAAGATTTCTATCTCGAGCTCCACTGCCTACTGTCTGAAGTTGGCTGCGCTTGCCAGACCCCTACTTCTAGGGGTTTTTGGTGGCTAGCTTTTTGTTTTCTTTTGAAAAACAAATGGAAATAAACAACTCTCATAAATGCATCTTTTTTATTTGTTAAATTAAGTTTTAGTTACTTTGAAGAGAGGAGAGTAAGATGGTGTTGAACAGAAATGCATGTCGTTGAGCTTAACCTTGTCAGGTGCTTTGCCTTACGTTTTGCCTGAATGATTCGGAGTACCGCTATACCTATTTTATTTATTGGAGGCAAATAATACTAACTTTATACATGACATGAATAGTGGTAGGTGTTGGTGAAGTAGAAACAAATTATGTACCTTGTACTTAGTGAAAAAAGTGGTAAAAAATGAGTGTGTAATGAATGTCATATGTTTTTCTAAATTGTTTCAGCAAACCCTAAGGAGAAGAAAGGTGGCATTTAAGAATCTTCTCTGAGCAATTAGTTCAAGTTTAGCAAAGACTGTAGTGATTCACAGTTATTTCCAAATGCAGTGATCAATGCAATGCTTGTTTAGGCTATGTAAACTATCTTCTGCCACAACAAATGTTGCTTTTAGACTTGAGGAAACTACATCTGTAGAACCTGGGATTCTAAATGTAGAAAACTTTGCTTTGTCCAGTTGCTTTAAATAAAATTTCCGTGCTTGGTCTGTCAGTAGGCACTGATAACAAGCAGTGATGTTTTCAGAAAGATAAATTAAATGTTGAGATTTCCTCTAGAATCACAGCACTTGAAATTTTAGGGGAAAATCATTGTGTATAAAGGTGGTCTTTGAACTTGAATAGTTCTGCTAAGTTGTGATAAATACTTACCATAAAAGCTAAGCTTTGCAGAAGAAAGTTCATTCATTCTGATATAGTAGAGTACAGCCTTCAGAGTGAGGTTTTATTTTTCCTGAAGATTTCTGAGGAAACGATCTGCCTTTCTTTCTAGCACGGCACATATTCGGCTCTCTTTCTTACTCTTTTGGTTGCCTACTGTACAAAAGTTATGCTTTTTTTTTTTTTCACTACAAGTACCTGAGAAATATTTCGATGATGCTTTTGTGGAAAAAATTACATATATGATCTCTCTTTCTTTTCAGAAAGCTATTGCCTATCTCTTTCCATCTGGCTTATTTGACAAAAAAGCCAGGCCCATGATGAAGGTAGGATTTTTTGGTTGCATTTCTGAGTAACTGTAATGTGATATTTTAAGTAACTTTCTTTTTGCTGATATTTGTTTATTTATTTACAGCATCCTACTGAAATTTTTCCAGAGCAGAGGAGTAAGTGTTCATAGATTTTATTATTATTATTATTATTATTATTATTATTATTATTATTATTTCTAAGTATTAGAATTTTTGCATGTATAGAATTCCTTATTTTCACAGACTCACTTTTTTTCCCCCATGTTCCTAATAACTGCTAAGACGTGAGCATGGAAAGCCTGACCTGATACTCTGTTTTTTAGGATAAAAAATACTGCTGGGTTCTGGAATACCAGTGGTCTTTTCAGACATCTTGTTAAGTGACTATAGATAAATGTTTTTCATTGTTTAAAAATAAACAATAGGTAGGATGACGTGCAGAATCTGTTGAAGTCATGGGAAAACCTTTTGTTGAATTCAATAGCTTTTTGTCACAGCTGTCTTATCACAGCCATAAAATATTCATTAATACTATTTTAAACCAAAAGTTTTCCTGGTAACTTCATTGCTCTAAAGCTTAGAAATTACAGCTTTGAAATTGCCAGTTGAGAGAAGAGGGAGAGTGGAAACTCTTCTAGTAATGTCTTGATCTAGAAGTCCTAACTCTGCGCTTAATGTCCGTACTGTCTTTGATCTTGCTCCTGAGACATCGCATGGAGTCCCAGTTGTCAGTAATATGCCAGTATGTTGGTCAGTTTGTCAGTGAGAACTTCACTAAAATCACCAAATTAATTTTGCATAGAATATTTAAAAGATAATGTCAAAACCTGTCATCCGCTTTTGACTCACGTTTAGTATGAACTAGTAGCATGGGTGTGAAATTCTACATTCACTGAGCTATCAAGTCCCAGATGGACATTTCTGATTATCAGTGAAATCTTACCATTTTGCATCCTTCCTTTTCCCATTCCTGGAATTGATACTTAATGTTTTGGGCCTTAATATGTCTTTTAAAAAGCTGTCTAAATTATCTGAAATTTTGAAGTTTCAGCTTTCAAATAATGCATTATTTTCAAACTTCACAGTATTGTGAAATAGAAAGTAGAAAGCAAAAGGCTAAGAGAGAGTTAATCATTGTGCAATTTTAAAATCCAAGGGCTATTTTATGGCAGAATTTAGCTACTATTCTGCATGCTTTCGGGACTAAAAGATTCTTTGAAATGCTAGCTATGTCCTGAGGAGTGTAAGAACTCATTAGTATAAATGTATATCTTTGTATTTACATCTAAAAATAACACTTTCAATAAGTATCTCTTTTAAGGCAGCCTTGTCTTGTCTATGCATTATGTCTTTGATAACTTTGAAGTACAAAAATGTAAATTTATACTTCAGAATGTTCCCTGAACAGTAATTTCAACAAAATATGCTTTCACAGCTGCATACATGGAAATTCACACATTCCACTAGTAGTATGTGTGGGTAAAAGCCCCCCTGTATTCCTTCTGTTCTAGTAAGTTTTGCATCTTTCCATTTGACTTCTGCGATATCATGTCCTAATGTTCCAATGCAATACATAGAGTGCTTATCAGACAGGTTTTTGGAGTCTTATCTTTGTCTAGAGCTTATAGATAGCTTTGTTTGAACTTCACTGGATAAAATGGCTGGGAGTTTCTCTACAGTTCAATTTGTGAAGAAGGTCTCAGGTTTTTATTTTTGTCAATTTATTTGGAAAAGATCTTTGTCATGTTATATTTAAGTTGATTTTTTTTTTTCCTGAAGTTGAAATTTATTTGTCCTTAAATAACATTTGTTTAAATGAATAAAATACACTGGATGTGCTGAATGGTATGGAACATATGTTTTCTTGCTGAACTAATTAGGTAAACTGTAGCATAGGTCTTGATGTTTAAATATCCCAAATGTATCAGCATGAACAGGAGCTAAAGTCACGCAAGTGCTGAATAAAGTTGTGTTATCCACAAAAAAACAAAAAGCAAAAAAACCCACCTTACTTTAGTTTAGACATACCATACTAATAATATATTTGCTCTGGGTTTCAGACACTGTTTTCCAGAGCTGTTAATCTTTCACCTTTCACAATCATCATGTAGATTTCAGTTGTCTCTTAATTTGTAGTTCTTCCTGTTCTAGAATGGATACTTCTGTCTGCAATATCAACTATACAGTCTTTGAAAGTTTATTTAAGATATACATGAGGGGATTCCCTCATGTTAAACAGTATTTAGAAATATTGTATTAAATATTTGGTTATAATTGCAGATGGAGTTTGGTTTTTAACTAGTCTAAATCATTAGATTTCCAGATAGGCTGAATACCCATAAAATGTCTTTGTTCTCTGATATTTAAAAAGGTAATCAGTATTATGAAAGAGGTTTGTAACTGCACTTAAATACAAGGGGTTTTTTTGGTGACTGTATATTGCTTTCTTGTCTAATGTTGCTTTTCATTAGAAATCCAGTGGGGAGAAGATGGCCGACCATTTCACTTTCTTTTTTATACTGGCAAGCAGTCATATTATTCATTAATGCATGTAAGTATGGTATAATCTGTAATAAATAATGTTAGCTACAAGTCAAGTACATGTTATTCTAGAGATGTTTATCAGGAGCTCCTGAGTTTACTCATGTTTTCACAAGAGGCCATAACGTCACCACCAAAGCCAAATGTAATGTATATTTTTTTTCTGTCACAATATCTATAATTAGGGGCATTTTTATGTCGCATTTAAGAGAACAGACTACATAATAGTTCTTGCTTTAATTTTTGGTTTATTTTACAGTTTTGGCTATGGACTGGGTTTGAATAGTCTGAATGCTTTCTTCCAGACTTTATAGTAGTAGAGAATGCATATACAACAAAAATGGCTAGTTCTGGGAAAACTCATTGTAGAACAAAAGATAGGGTTGTTTGGTTTTTTTTTCTTGAAGGGCAAAGCTATAGGAAGTGTTATTTCTGCTGACATTTAGTGTGAAGAAAATTTGCATTTAAACTGCTTAATTGATATACATATATATATATATATTTTTTTTCCCTAAGACTGTTCCATTCATGCAAACTTAAAGCTTTTTCTGAGTAGTATGGTTCCAGGAGTAAAGGATCTACATGTGTTTACATTTATGAAAAAAGCTGTATCTAATAGAACATTGCTAGACCCTTAGTCTTAACACGGATTATGGACAGACATTTCATATCTATGACCATCCATGGCACAAGCATTATCTTCCTCTTTAGAAGAGTTTATAGAAAGGTGTGCGTATTTCTTACGTGCACTTATGTAAGACAAAAGCATTAATGATGTATGCAGAAATAATTAATTGGACAATCGTGTCAGCTTTTGTTTCCTCATTAGATAGTCTTAAAAAGTTAGTTCTATGCTTAGTCTGTTGTCAAAAAAAATAAACGTTATGTTACCAAATTGGGTGCACAGCTTTACTGAGCATAGTGTTTTTATTAGAATTATCTGATATTTATTTGCGTGCTGCGTACCCAAAGGACAAAATCCCCACTTGTCAGGTACATTTATTTCTTTGGGAGAATAAACAGCCCCCCCTCCCCCTTTTTTTTTTTTTTTTTTTTTTTTTTGTTGACCTTGGGCAAATGAGCTTCTTGCCCTGGCAGAAATGAAATGAATGATAAATGTAGAGTGTGTCTTTGCTGAGTAATGGAGCTGCAGCACAGGCTTTCCACAGAGGTTTTCTGCTGCACAGCCTGAGGCAGCCCGAGGACCCCTGCTGTTCATTTAAATAGGTATGTCAAATCTGCCTCGAAACGCCGCTGGTTTGATCTGTGGTAATATTTGTGAAGGTTCCATATGGACTTGAGCCCCCTGCAGTGCTAAGAAATAATGTACAACGCTTCATGGTGCAGACGCAAATTTTCTCTGAAAAGGGATGCAATGCTGCGTTTTAGCTGTCGGAGAGGATGATGGAGCTGACGCGCTAGGCCTGTCAACTTGTTACACGGATGGGTTGCACGCAGCGAGGCTGTGGAAAATCTGTGCCTTTTAACTTTTCTACTTAATCACGGTTGTAGCATTGCCTTTAGACTGTATGCTACATTAATTCTCTTCCTGCCTTCTGCCTTTCATCCCAAGTTTCACGGAAAAAAGTAAAGCATGCAGGTCTTGTAGAGGAGCCTTATCAAACAGCTGTCATCTGACAAGCCATTTGCATTTGTTTTGGCTGAAACAGAGCAACCCAAGGGCAAGATGTTTTGTTGCATTCCATCATAATGAAGAAATTACAAATTTTACAAGGAGCACAAGTTTATTTTTAGCTCTTCCTAGCAGTTAGAAAGGGTATGTGAGCTTGCCTTGGAAATCTCTAAAAGAATGGTGTGCGTCTTGTTTCTAGCAGCGTGGCAACCACCTTCAAACAAATTGGTTTGACAAATACTTGTTTCATCAGTATAAGATACTTGAATGTTCTTTGACTGTTTCTAAATATTTTCATGAAATAGGCTTCTCTAAGCCTAAATGCCTTAAGTGAAGCTTAACAGATTTTTTTTTTTTTCCAGTCAGCCAAATGAAAGCTGAAATATGCATGAAATTCCCAGCATTGTTTTAACCTCTTATTAGACTAATGTGTATTTAAGAAAATGTATTTTTAAGTCTCAAAGCAAATTAATTTGGCTAGGGGGAAAAAAGGGTTGTGTGTTAATACAGTCTAGTGTAAGTAGTCAGTCCCGTTTGAGGATGTCCTTTAAATTGCTACATTAAGTCTAATAAATTGGATAAACATAATATTTAGCCTAAACTTGTACACCGCTAATTACTACATAGATTCATGTGGAACTTGGATTTTATTAATTGCTACTAATATAACTGGTCACAGCATTATTTGTTTAGCTAATGCTAATAAATATTATCCACTTACTAAAAATAGACTCTATATATCCACATGTATTGTAACTGCCAATATATATGTTGTTATGACTTGAATATTAAATGAACTTTCATAAAGGATATTTGCTTAACACTCCGTTGTTGTCTTTGTTTTGCCTGTTGATTAAAGTTTAGCTGTAGGGAAGGAAAAGGACTTTTTTTTTTTTTTAATACATAAAAGAATGTTTATTGCATGAGACACCATTTCACGAATGTTTGATAGTATATTTGATCATTTAACTTAAAAGTGTTTTAGAGCAATGTCATGTTTTTTGTAATGTGCAGAAAAAGACAAAATGGTCTCTTCGTACCATTCTTTCTAGCAAAATAGTAATTTTGTGCAATTGTGCTTCTTCTACTTTTTTTAGCAATATCGGAGGTTGTAGATCAGAGAGAGGTAAATGGTCTAAACAACAGAGTGTTTTAACTCTTAAAAACTGAAAAAAACTGACAGTAAATGCTGAAGTCAAAATCTCTTAAGAAGCAAAGAAAAATACAAACCGTGATTATAAAATGATGTGGACTCTGCAGCATATTTTAAGCAAAATGTTGACTTTTTTTCCCCATAAAAGTCTGTTCTTCTAGGGTTCCATTTGCTAATTTCTTACCTCTTTTTCTATGCAGGGTAAAATAAGAATATTATTTTTTATTTTAAAAGAGAGCATCCTTGTAGAGCTCTGAAATTTGATCTCTCTATTAGAAATGGAAGCAATTCAGTACGTAGCCAATCTTGTAAAATCAGCTATTTTGACTGTGTAATAGCTGAGTTTACGAGTCACACAGATGTGTACATTCATGAATTGGACTATTGAATCCTGAAGTGAATAGTAAAATCTTCACCTGCCAGCTTTGAAAAAGCAAGTGTGTCTTCAGAAGATTTCTTTAGCCTTTGGGGAGTGAAGATTTGTCAGATAAATTATTGGGCATTACATGCGATTCCTGAGTTTGCACATACTTTACTTCACATGTGAGTGGTTCTTTCAGTCTGTTGACTTCATCTCTGTATAGAAATTAAATACATGCATTATTTTTCTTTAATACTTGAGACCAAAATTTTATTTCATAAAAGATGCAAGTCCACTTTCATTGCCAGAAATATGCAGGAAATTGGCATTTTTCTAACGCTTAGAAGTATTTTTAAATACTTTTTCATGTTGTTCAACTTTATCTCCTGTGTAGGGGTTCTTTGTATGAATGGACGTGATAACTGTAATTTTAAAAGTTTAAATTTAAATAAAATTTAAGAAGTTTAAAAAGTTCAGCTTAAAAGCTGAACTTTGTAGTTTGTAAAGCTTTCTTTGTAGTTGCAATAATGAATTTCTGAGGCTAAAAACTAAAACCCACGTTCATTTTATTTCCCTGTGTGCATCAGTAGTTTCTCAATATTATGACAAAATCCTTAAGTCTACCTTCAACTTGTGTCATGTTACCTGAAAATATTTCAGCTGCTCTTTAGAAGCAATTCTGACTTTAGTCAGTCTGTCCTAAGCTAGCAGCTGTGGTTCTCTCGCACTCCTTTATTTTTTAAAGAACTGTGATACAGTTGTGTTTTTGTTGTTGGGCTCCTGGTTCAGGTATTTTTGTGGGCCGTTCCAGTAGATAAATGTATCTGCCAGAGCGTACTGAAGATGCTGGGTATTTGTGAGGAGGCTCTTGCCGGGTAGGAAGGTGACACTTCTTACGCCTCAGGAAGGCGAAAGTTAAGCTGAAAGGCTCGCAGTGTAACCTCCTTACACATTTATAAGACCAAGTAACCCAGTACCTCTTCTGATCATCTAACACCAAAATATCTTCTTCATGCCTGGTTTTGGTGTCTTCCAAATGCAAAAACTGGTGGAGCTCCCAGGTATCTGCAGGCCTGTTCTAGCTGAGCGCTCCACAGAGAGGAGAGGTGCAGCCAGAGCCCTCCTTGCCCTTTGCTTCCCTCCCTCCACACTCCAGAGCAGAAGCTTATGTACTGATTCTTTTCCATGTCTAACTACAGATGCATAAAAATTGCTCGATGTCAGACACGTCTCATACACTATAACCCAAACCATGTCTGTGTTTTTAATAATTAGTCAATATTTTTTTGTGGCCTAATAGTCAGCTCTCAATGGAGCCGTTATGATTCTTAGAGTGAAATGACATCAATCTTGCCCAAAGCAGTGCTGCTGTATCTTGGTATATTGGTGAGGTTTGGAAATACTTGAAAAGATTATTTGGTTTGCTCTTTTATATTATGTATCCTCTGTTGGAAAATAGACTATTTTTAAGTTGAAAATTTTTCCTAGTTCCTATCTGATACAGGCATGTTTATCAAAAATGAAGGATTTCTGAAAGGCGTACTGCTGTATGAGTTCTTATGCTGTCTCAATGAAAGGCGGACAATTTTGAAATTCAGGATTTTATACTGTGGAGTTATTCCAAAAATACTTTTGTTCCACTGTGCTGTTAAGTGTCACCAATGACCTGAATCAAAGACTTCAGTGAATTGTTCCTATTTAAATGCTTTGAGTGCAGCTCAGATAACAATCTCTTCTTGGTTCTTGTGCTTTAAGTACAAACATTTCTAGTGTATGTGCAGGTGTATTTTTATATTAGTGGATAAATCAGCTTGAACAGTAGGTGTTTATAACTAAGGAGGTTTTTTTGATTGTTTTAAATGTAAACTGTTGAAGAAATTCCATTACATCCTGTTGCAAATCCCAGTATTATTTTAAGAACTAGTATTTCGTTGGCTAACTTCTGACAATACAGAGCTGTCTCGTATTTCTTCTTTTACTATTTTTTGTTCCTTGTCCCTACTCATTCTTACACTGGAGTTTCTCTCTAGAATTTGCTAAAACTCATTATATTAATAAGGTATATGAAAGTGATTATAAATTTTCTATTTTTAGTTCATAATGGAGGTAAGTTATTTGACATATAAATACTTTGTTTTAGTACAACAATCCTGGTTTTAGTATAATTTTTAATTATTTCTACAGATACTCCTATTTACATTGCGATTTGAATCACTGTTACAATCCAGAGTGTTAGATGTTATAATTTAGAACCAAATAGCCTCCAAAAGTTTCTGAACGGATCAAAACTGAAAATACTTTTTAAAAAGTATGTTTCTTCTGTTATATGTTCAGTGTGACTTTCTTCGAATTTTTTTTTCCCTGATGTGGTAAATCACTGTCACAACCTTTTATGAAAATAATAGCATACCTAAGAATTAAAAAAATACTGAAAATTCAGCATAAATCTATCTGTAAAATTTGAAAGAACAGAAATTCTGATGATCGTAAATGTACAACTTAATACATGTCCCTGTGGATATGCCTGGTTCAGCGGGAGTTCTGACTCATATGGACCACCAAAGCTGACACTTTAAATGTACAAAAATCTAACTAAATGAAATTATTTACAATCTTAAACCTTTTCAGTCAAATGAAAATGTGGATGCACTGGTCAAATTACTGTTCAGTATGTTTTGGAGTTACTCCCATTGTACAAATATAGTTGCTTTTCTGCATACAGTTGAGCATGATTTTTTGTTTGTTTAGAACATATTTAAGAAGGCAACAAACATCATTGAAGAAAAATAGGAGAATTCAAAATTAATGACTTTGAACTGCGTATGAAAATATTATATATGCTATCTAAATGTTAGTTGGTTTAGATTTAAATTCCTGTGGGTTTTTTTTGAATTGATAGAGCTCTGCTTGTTTTCTGACCTCTTCTGAATTTTAAGTGTTTGGAGCGTTTTAAATAACAAAATGTAAATATTAACGGAAAAAAAAATGCATTTAAATACTTCTTCCATATGCATTTTAGGAAACATATGAAAAATTGCTAAACGCTCAGAAATACCAAGACCAACTGATAGCTCAAGACCTTCCTCCTCAGAAAAACAAAAGGTAAGCTTCTGATTAGAATGAATATTAATACTGGTTATCTTAAAATGCTTCAGTATGTTGTTTTGGCACTTCTTATAGTTCCCGACCCTACCTGCCTTTTATTCCACAAATATGTTTTCAGACATTTTTCCTGTTCTTTGTCTAATACTTGTATGGTAATTTGAGGTTGAGAAGTCTTATCTGTAATATGTATGTGTGGAGTGCTCACTTCTCACTGCTAAAATAGGCAAACCTTACCCGTTTCTCTTGCTCTTTAATCTCTCCCTGCTCTTTTCAATATTCTTGCTTATATAAAAATTCTGAAGTGCAATTTGAAAATAAGTAGAGGATGTCCAGGATTCTGTGTTTCTGTATATGAAGTTTCCTAATAAATTATTAATTTAAAATCTTTTAAAAAATGAGATAAACTCTTTATAAGAAAACAATGCATTTTAAAATACCAAATAAGTTGCTTATCTGTTGGAAAAATCCTAAAGCCTAAGCTGAGCTCTTTAATAGCCTTTTATTGATTACAGTTTTTGAATATTTTTACTTAAAATATTTAACTTGAAGAGCATCGAAATACTTAATTTCATTATTTTTCTTCTAATGGCTTTGAACAGTTAAATCATCAAAAACTACAGAAATTTTAGAAAAGTTTATTTAATAGGATTTATTTAGATATCACCATTATTAGCAGTTGAATTTAGTTTCTTTTCTTTCTCCTCTTTAACTTCTATGGTATGCACAGCAAGCTCTTTGGCTAGTTAGCCGCTGGACAGAAAAACTACATGTCAACCAGAAGCTAATGGGGAAGCTACAGTTGTTCTTTTCGTAGTGCATACAGTCAGGATTGTCTTTGAAATGGGTTTAAGCTTTAAGAACTTTTTACTTCCCTTGGGATGTATTCTTGATCTTCTATTTTGAGATTTTTTGCTAGGATTGTATGATATATTAGTATACTAGATTAAGCAAGGCTTTAAAAGAAAAGGATACAGCTCATAAGTTTTGATTTTGGCATTTACTGCTTTTCTGTGTAGTTACTTTTTTGCTGTCCAGGTTGTTTTTATCTTTGTTCATGCTGTGTGCTTTCTAGCCAGATTTATGCGCTGTTCTAGTTGCTCATCATTTTGGTGTGTCATTCCTTAATTTTGGCCGTTTGTTTTTTATTTTAAGAAGAGAAAGGATTAATTTGCTGAGATTATTACAATTTCTTAAATAGCAGAAGTTCATATTTCTTCATGATATAAATAGTGTCCTGTGACCCACAGAATGTTTTGTCATAGGTTTGTGTTGGCTTCTGAGCAGACAAGAGAACAAATGAATTTAGGTTCTTGGTTTATGCTGCTGAAAAATAACCTGACTCCTTACAGAGCTCAGCCAGTGGATTTACAGATGTGAAAAATGACCTAAAGCTAGTCAGAGTTGAAAGGTTTTTTTCACCTGTTGGGTTTGTAAAAGCTCAGAGAATTTGAAGGATTTTTGAGACTTATTGTCAATGCTGGATATGGTACTTCCTCTCAGATTAGCCTNATGGTCTTTGGTGTTGTGTGTTTTAGTTTGGTTTGTTGTTTCCCAGAAAATAAATCTATTGTGGACTCTATCTGTAGTATTAATTTTAAGTTTAGGACCTGATCTTGATCTGCTTTAAGTTTATAGCTTTTCACATATAAAAAATGTCATTGGCTTCACTGGAAATAGCAATATGTAAATGTAAGTATATAATTGAGTCTGTCTGAAAACTTTTTAGAATTACTGTTAAAATCAGAATTGTTTCTAAATAAATATTTCTCATGCCTTGACTCAGAAAAGCATTAAAATACATACTCTATGAAGTACTACTTAAAATCACCTTTAGAACGAGTGCTTTTCTGAATCACAGCTTCCTTAATGCTGCTGAAAACTTTCATTGTTTCTAAAAAAACCTGAAGAGGTAAGAAACCAGTTACAGCTTTGCCTTAAATTTACTTGATAACGTTGGCATGTGCATTTATGGTGGCATTCTGTTTTGTTGGTCACTCCGTATCATTCATATTTCAAAGATTTATTTGAAGCGTTGGTTTTTCTTTGTGTTAGCATCTCTGTTTGAGCCTTCAATTTTGGTCTTTGTTGCTTGTAAAGCAAACTTTTCCAGCAGCAGGCTTTTAAAATTAAGTCTGAACTTGAGTGGAAGATTGCTCACTATTACAGCGCTATGCTAGCTTAATCTCAGACTCCCATAATATGAATAATGCATAACTGATACTCATAATTTTCATGTGATGAATTCAATACATGAAGTTACCATCCCTTTCACGAGAACTTTTAAAATCAATGTAGGCCTTCTCATGTTTACTATAGGAATGTGATCTGTATTGATTTATGATGGAAAATGTATTTCTAAACGAAGACTGTATGTGTGGTCCTTTGTGATGTAACTCTAATTGCATGGTTAATTAAAGGGAGAATATATGTGATATTTTAAACAGAAACCTGGCTGGCAGCAGATGGCTGACTAAGATTGAATTGGAAGAAATGTTGTTAGAAAAACTGACAGATAATGATGTAAGTAATTAATCTTTCTAATCTTAAGGAGATTCATATCTTAAAAATACAGACTCTGGGTGTGTTTTTGGGTACTGAAAAGGTACTGTGTAGAAGCAAGTGCTCTTTGAAAGAATTTTCTTTCTTCTCCTAAAATCTGTATTTGCTTGTTGCACTATCACATCCATGTTGTCTTGAAAAGTAACCAGTGTCACTTTTTATTTAGCACAGTACAGAATTATTAAGGACTTCCATTGTTACTAATAGAGCTTAATTTTTCTCCTGGTAACTTTGTGAGGGCTAGAAGACTTGTTCCTAGTAATCTAATTATGTAGTCAGGAATGGAATATAGTAACGCTTTATAATAGGAATAAATAGTCATTTTTTCTAGTTACAGGTGAAAAACTGGTAGGGCTAGAACCTCTGCTTGTTGTAGAGAAGGGGTAAATGTTCAAGACGGAAAACACGATGGATTTGTGTAATGGTAAACCTCCACAGAGTTTGATTATTTGGTCTTAAGGATGACATGATAATGATAGAAAAATCACAAAGAAGGCTGATCAGAAATATGGAGTCCTCTTTCTTAGTGATTTGCTACGGAATAAAATATCAGAAACAAGATGCAAAACTACATGAATCTGTGGTCTGATACAGATATCTTTTGTTATATTCTCCTTTGATATGGATATAGTGGGAGAGAGGAGGATTTTGCAGCTTCTTCAGTATCTGTAAACTGTATCAGTATCTAGATTTGGAGTCCTTCTTTACATGTATCTCTGGGAATAAAACTGTTCATCCTGATAGTCGTACACTTTTTTCTTACTCAAAACATTTTCCTACAGTCCCTTAAATAGCATTAGATTTTGTAACAGCAGGTTCAGACTATGTGGCCAGCTTCAGTTTTCTTTTGAAAGTTTAAGTTTGAATACGATAGTACCAGAGAATGAAAGACAATTTGTGAGAGCATCCCAAGTGTTTCCTGTGGACAGCATCATTGCAAAAATAGCATAGCAGCAGCAGCAAACATGCCCTTTGCTCACTTCTCATCCAGAACAGTAAAATGTGATTTCTTCCTTGTCTAGGGGTGATGTGAAAAGATCTTGAGCAGACTGTGGTCCTTAAGTATGAATTAGAAATCGCTGTTGTAAATTCTTCATCCTGGTATACCCAGGAAACTTTCTGTATCTTGCTTCGAGTAGAAGGAGTTATGACTTCAGTGTTTTCAGTAGCTCCTACATTTGGAATGGCTGTTTTTCCTCTCGTAGTGCCAGGAACTGGTCTAGTTGTAAAACCAAGCAGTTTGATGTTCTTCACTGCTTGTTTTTTTGTACATTCTGCATCTGTGGAAGTAGACAGTAGTAAACTAAAACCAAACAAAACAACAACTACTAAAACAAAAAAACCAAATGCCAAAACCGTTTACATGCTGGACTCTTGCATGTGAAACCACAAAGTCTCAAAGCCTCAGCCTATGGGAACAAACATTGTTTAAATATATATGAAATGTCTTAGTATGAGCTACCAGTCTTACCTGCTCAAATTCTCATATTATGCAATTGCAACAAAATTTTTCTGGTGTTTTTATTAAACAAAATCAGAGCTATTGATGGTTCTTTGTTTTTTTTTTTTCCCCTTTGCAATCTCGAAATGAAAACTGTTGGAAGCTTTCTTCATCTGTAGCCTGTGTAATTTTAAAATTTTTGTATTTTTGTGCTTCTGCTCTTCCAAGGCTTTACCACAGCTCTGTGTAGTTAGTCTGAAGTAGCTTTCTAAGTGATGTCAGAGCTCCAGAGGCTATTGCTGGGTTACAGGAAAAGTATTAAATTTGTGCAGAAGACTCTGGTGACAGAGAAAAGAAAAAATACTTTTAACGGAGAAAAGAAAAAATACATTTAATAACAGCTTGTAAATAAAGTGAACTTTATGGTATCTGTATGAAAATGGTATCTATATGAATAATCCATTGTAGATCATAGCATACCTTTATATCCAGTGCCCAGCTGTCTAGTGCTCCTGCCAGTAACACTTCCTAACAGGACATCCCAGCTTTTAGCACAAATGGGTTAACACGGTGGTGTTTACTCTTTAATCACATGTTGAAGAACTTTGGAGGGGGGTGTAAGAGGGAAGGAGAACCACACAGTAGCAAAGGATAATTTATTTCAAGAGGTTGCCCTTTAAGTGAAGTATCTCTTGAATTTTTAAATAGCTTGATTGTTCAGTTCTAAAGGAAATCATAAACATAAAAGTAACTCAGCTTGAACAGCCGAAGATAGACAGATAGGTATTTCCTGTATATATTATGAAATATAATCATTTAAGAGGTTCAGTTTAGTGAAATAAAATTATTTCCAAGTCAATTAACATGCTGACTTACTGAAAATGAGGTGAAAATCTCTTCCTTTTGCCATTTTGTAAAACAATAATAAAAGAATAAAGACCACCCTCAGTATTTTCTTTTAAAAAGTGAGGTGAACTTCATTCTAATACAATAATCCTGTATTACAAAGGGGTTGGTTATGCTTTGAATTAAAGTTTCATTGTTGCCTGGTGAAAGAACTAGGTATCTTTAGTCACACAGAAAATGATGCATCTGCATGCTGTTCTTAAATCAGCATGTAGGTGCAAAAGTGTCATCTTGTCAGATATCATCAATAAAAGTTAAGTACGAAAGATCAATTATGTAAAAATAGAAAGTTTTAGCAAATGCAATTACACTTGCATCCTTTAATGAAGTCTTGTTGTCTACAGTATTCAAGGTTTATTCTACTCTTGGAAAAATTGATGACGTTGCCATGTGGTGACATGGAGGAGAAGTATGTACAAAAGTTTTCCAAAGAAGTACCTGTGCAGTTACAAAAGGTGGTTATTGAGCCCTTGAAGTATGATGAGCGAGGAGTGGCCTTCAGCACCGCTGAAGGTAATAATTTCAAGTTGGTTGGTAATGATGCAGTGCTTTTACTCTTCACACTACTTTCCTTATAGTATGTACAACACTGCTGGATCTGTTGCTACTTCATCTTATATGCTTAAGTGTATATTGCATGTGTAATAGTTACTTATGTTATGCCACACTAAATTGTGACACGGCCTGGTAACAAAGTGAAAGTTTTTCCCACAAAGTCTATCAACTGTTAGTTTATATCTGCATTTCTATACAGTGGTACCTCTGTAGAGGAGACCTTGTTGTGCTGTGTGTTATAAGATACAAAAGGACTTTCATTGCTGGCAAGAGTTGACTGTTGAACATGAATGGCAGGGGACTGGGGAACCACAAACACATATGGAGAATTCTATGGATGTAACAGTGTTATTGCTTAAAATAAAAGTGTCGTACTTCAGCCACTAAATAACCTTTAACATGACTTGTGTAGGCAGTCCAGCAAAGGAGAATTTTGAAGATGCAAAGAATAAATAGCAATGCATTTGGATATTTACAAACAGCTGAGGAAAATGCGAAGAGGGAATTCCTAAATTTTTCAAACAAGTGGACAAACCACAGCTGGCCTTATGGGACAGAGATGGGAATCAGTCTTTGGTACTGAGACAGAGGAGATGTTAGAGAAAAGCCATGAAGGTCTCTGTATGTTCTATACACACGCTGCTTACGTTTTCACTGGGAGACGTAGTAGAAGGATGATACATGATATGAGTGATTGCCTAGAAAAAACAAGGTAGCAACGACATGGATAGGAAAGTCTGATGACTTTCTGGATGAAGCAGATGTGCACATACACTTTATGCTGTACATTTAAGAGGAATCTTAGTCAGATATGATGTGTATTCTTGAACAGCAGGCAGCGGATGATAATAAGAACAAAAGGTCTCAGAGAATCTGAGGGGCAAAATGGCTGGGGAGCTCTGTTGTAGCTGGGTTGGCTCCAAGATGATGTGACAACAAGGAGATGTGAGAGTGCCAAACTGGGATTTAATCCACGCTGGTTTTCAGCAGTGTCTTCAGAAAAGTAGTGATTGAAGGTTGATAAACATGCAACACATGTTATTTAAGAAAAGCCAACAGATTTTGTAAATTCAAGAACAGTCTTGTTTATGTCCCATCACCCCCCTAAATTAAGAAAAATGTCTAATTTGTTTCATAATTCCTTTAACAGAATGATAGCTTCTTTTGTGCTACAGAAGATTGGCCTTGGGCTTTAGCACAGAGTTTGTCATGTTTTAACTTGAAGCTAATGCACTTAAAACTGACTAATTTCTGAGGAAACTGTGCTAAATGATGCATAGGCATTGGTTATACCAGTATAATTAGTGTTAACCTTTTCCGTGTGAATATTCTTAAACTTCTGTACCTTTGTATGATTTTATAAAATATTTTACCATCAGTACAATTTCTAATAATATTAAATGTTGGTGTTCAACAAACTGGTTTATTTTCATATACTGTGACATCACAAGATCAAGAAAGTGTCATCAGCTGCTGAAGTTATGGGATGTAGGTTGTTACCTCTACCTCCTTCCAACACACATTTGCCCCCCCTTAATAGACATTGACTTAAAATATATTGAAAACTAGCTGTTCATTGTTTGTATTTATTTCCTTCTCAATTTTATTGTTACCTCAACCTCCGAAAAGAAACAGCTGGTGCTATATGAAAGTGTTGAGATTTGTTTAACTTCTTGGGCACTTGAAGCTCTGTAGAATACTGAAGCCACATAACAGGTTGGTTTTAATTCCTTTAAGGTGGAAGAAAAACTGCAAGAGCTACTGCAGTAGTTTATGACAATGGGACTGGAAAAATTACAGTGAATGGTATAGATATTTTACATTACTTCCCAGTGCTGCAGGACAGGTGAGAGCGCTGTGACATGCTGTATTCTTACTGTATGTATTCCACCACAAGTCGTACCATGCAGTTGTATGTTGGTGCTGTGTTCCACAGAGTTGATGTCATATTCTTCTTTCTGTGTAACTGTTTTATGGAAATTGGTCTTGCTTTTCCTCCTAGTTCTCAGAAGTTAGTAGTATAAGAACTGGTAGGTAAGCCTTCCTCTGTGTTTCTTGTCTCTCCGTTTCTGAAGAGATGCAAAAATCAAGAGCACAGACTATTTGACTGGTTCAGATTTTGGTCCCCTTAGAAAGGGCTTGTAGTTTATTTTATAAATAAATAAACAGTATCTTTAAGTGTTTGCTGAGAGATTTGCAAATTGCGTGCATGTGTAATCACCGTGGCATACAATAACATAGTGGAAGGAAACAAGATGAGTCGCTTCATGTAAAGCTTCCGATTTTGGAGGATGTGTGTAGTCTGATACAGAGACAGCTTCTCATAAAGCTAACATAGGAGAGTTTCTACCTCTTATGTGATTTTTATTTTATATTGTGGTTTCTGAGCTCAAGAATAGAGAGATTGCTCTGTTTGAATATCTAGAGCTGACAGACCTTGGCATCTATAGATAATTAGTGAAACGAAAGTAATTGTAAATCTGAACTTAAAATACTTACCATTGGCAGTTTGAATATGCTCCTAACTGCTAATCTCTCGTTAATTTAGTTAATATCAGTAGAAAATTAGAGACATGAATGCATTTTTGGATCTCTGCCTGAAAGTTAACTATATTTTTGTATATACTATGATAAGAAATGTACACAGTGCCTGACTTCATATACATGCATATATTTAACTTTTATTATGCTTATTTTTTATTTTTAGAGAACAGTTGTTGTTCCCTTTCCAGTTTCTTGACAGAGTTGGAAAACATGATATGGTTTGCACAGTCTCTGGCGGAGGAAGATCTGCACAGGCTGGAGCAATACGTTTAGCCTCTGCAAAAGCCTTAAGAAGTTTTGTGACAGAAAAGGAAGTGGAATTCATGAGGCAAGGTAGGAAATGAAGTTATTTCAATGTTTCTTAACATGTTTCTGGTAATTAATGGAATTAAATAGTAGGATCATTAAGGATCAGATCGTGCAAATTTGAGTAAATAATATCGGTGAAGCCTTGTATATTTTGTGAAAGGGATCTGCATTTCTTTAGAAATTGTTTTCTCTTGTTTCCTAGCATTCTTTGTTTACATTTTGAATGACTTCATGAGCATTTTTCCATCTGTTCACGACCTCTCTTAGGTCTATTAACCAGCTGATACTGCCTCAACATAGAATCACAAAAGATGAATATATATTCACTAACAAATAAATCTGGATCAGGCATTAGTGAGCTGTAAGGTACTAAGATTATATTTTGTTTCACTTGGTTAATCACATGTTGTTCATGTTTAATTTTTTTTTTCTCGAATTGAAACACTAGAGGGTTGGCTTTGAAGGGATAGCAATGAGAATAAACATATTATGTGCAGCTAGCTGGGCTGAAGGAGCTTCTTTCCTCTCTTGCTTTATTTAGATTTTACAAGTTACCTGGGATAAGATAGAACTTATTTGAATAACATGCTTCTCAGTGATTAGATGCCATACCGTTTCAGGAAATACAGAATTGCGAACAGTGAGCTTTTAACTAGGCTCTTTCTGGACTAGTAGGGAGAATACTTGCGTGTATTACTGGCACAACAGCTATGATTTTTTTCTTCTCTGTGCCAGCCATGGAAGTAAAGCTGTCTTCATCGCAACGAGTTCGATTATAGCTTTTCAGTATGGACAAATATGACTTGAATGAATACCCCTGTAAACTGACGTTCCAGTGAGTTGAGTATCTGTAAAGAGATCAGCATAATTCTGAACAGGTTTTGAACATGACCAAATATACTCTGGAAACACTAAGTGTACTTAAAGCAGTGGTCTCCAAAGTAGGGTACATGCACCCCAGTGCTTCACAAGGTGATCCACTGGGGTGCAGGAAGAAAATCTTTGAATTTCAGTAGTGTATATAATTTATAGATTAATAAATACACATAATATGCACATATATATGTAGAGACTTTATTGCTCTCAACAACTACCTGAAAGGGGGCTGTAGCATGGAGGGTGTTGGTCTCTTCTCCCAAGTAACAAGTGATAGGATGAGAGGAAATGGCCTCAAGTTGCACCAGGTGAGGTTCAGATTGGATATTAGGAAAAATTTCTTCCTGAAAGGGTTGTCAGGCATTGGAACAGGCTGCCCAGGGAAGTGGTGGAGTCACCATCCCTGGAGGTGTTGAAGAGGTGTTTAGATGAAGTCCTTAGGGACATGGTTTAGTGCCAGTGTTAGGTTATGGTTGGACTTGATGATCTTGAGGGTCTCTTCCAACCAAAATTGTTCTATGATTCTATATTGGAGGTGCATGCTCAAAAATATTTTACTGTTAGGAGTGCACAATCAAAAAAACATTGGAGATCACTGCTCTGAAGGCTGAAGCAATATTGGTGTAAAACAATATGGATTTTTTTCTGTGGCTTGTAAACTAAAATGTGAAGAAAATTTAGTTACTAAAGAAAAGTTAAAATGTTAGAGGATCTGCTGGAACTTCCTTTCAGTATGTTTTGTACTGAACCCTTGTCCTTCTTGATGTTACAATTCATATGCAAAGATATTGGCTGGCTTGAGTCCCTCACATGTAGTATATCTGCAATACTAACTAATAACAGTAAACAAATGGGTGCTTTTCTGTGTTTTGTAGCTGGACTACTAACACCTGACCCACGTGTGAAGGAACGAAAAAAGCCTGGTCAAGAGGGAGCCAGGCGGAAATTCACCTGGAAAAAGCGATAACTCTGAGTATTGGAAGAACGACAGAATGCTACCAAAATTTCAGAACATACTGAATTATGTTTTAAAACTATTGTATAAATATATTTAGTAATAAAGACTTTTTCTGTTATAACTACTATGTTTTCTCTGTTTAAAAAGCAACAAACAACTTCATTTAAATTTGTTTAAAATTGTGGTGGGATTTGCCAATATGCTAAATTTAAAATAGTACCTTGAGTGCCAGTTTTGCGACTTAGCTCTACTGAAGTCGTTAACCATTTATGGAACTGTTGTGGATTGTACCTTCTAAAAATGAGTAGTATTTGTTTAGCGGCTTGTCTATCCAAATTCTGGAGTTAAGCAGCGCCTAAACAGATATTTGGGCAACTTTGAGATACCTCCTTTTTTGCCTAACAGGTATCAGAAGTGACAGCTTTGCACCTAAGCTATGGTGGAGTTGAGAAACTAGCAGAGTGGTACTGACAACTCAGGGGATGTTGAGAGAGGAGCAGTGACAGTGGATAAACCTTCGCCTGTGGAATCTGTTGTCTCCAGGATGCCTCCCTAGGTTAAGTAGGGAGTGATTCAGAGCAAGTTCCTAAGTTTAGGTGCTCTGAATCACCCTCTGGAGGAGTCAGTTTTTCTTCTCCCCAATGCAGAAAGAGCTGGAGGGATTAGGCTGAAGTTAATCTTTTAGAATGCTCTTCTCCACCCCTTAAATCTCAAGGGGCCCGATCAAGCAGGCGTGTTCCGAATATGGCTAATCACAAAGATAGCATTGGACTCTTTGCCAAATACAGTCATAACTTTTCTTTTTTAAAATCAGAAGCGGGAGGTGATGACAGTGCTGCCCACCTCTTGTCTATAATTGTAGCCTTCCAAAATAGATGAGTGGTTACAGCACTCACCCAAAAGTGCAAGGTTTTGCTTTATTGCCAACTTCCTTCCTGGAACAGAGGTCAAATACATAGCACTTCCAAGGAAGAGCATATCCTTCATCTTTCCTGTAGGAACTGAGCTGCAGCAAAAAAAAAAAAAAAAAAAAAAAAAAAAAAAAAAAAAAAAAAAAAAAAAAAAAAAAAAAAAAAAAAAAAAAACAGTACAAGGTTCATCTCACCAGGATAAAGCAGGAAAAAGTACAACTAGGTAGTTCCAACAACAGGGCACCTTTCAACTTTTTTTTAATTTAGAAGATTTCAGTACTTGGATTTCTTCCTCCCCAGACAGATACCCTAAGTGCTAGAGTACCTGCCCTGCTTCTTATTTGCTGTAGATGATACCAAAAATATTACACCTCAGAGGTAAGAAAAGGTGCCAGCACATCACCACAGGTGATGAACAACTATAAGTGATCTGTATGGGTCATTATTTTCCTGAGAACCATTCAAGGGAGGGCAGCAAGTAAGTAAGGCTCTTAAACTGAGTAAAGCAGGGGTCAGAAACTGGGTATGCATCGTTGACTGATGTGTTTCTGATTCCTTACTCCTCAAAGTCACTCTGTGCTTTTTTTAAAACTCTTGTTTCATGAGAATATTTGGTAAATTTGGGCAAGATTTCTCATTGCTAAGGTAGTTTGTCTCAGTCAAAATATGTGACTTGTTAAGTTGAATTCAACAGCTGAGGCAATTCACCTGACTCCTTGAAAAACATATGGGAGTTACATGAGATGTGTTTTACACTAAGGCAAATACAAAATGGCTTAATTAGCATTTCTGTAAATTTAACTCTGAATTATTTGGATGTAGCAAAATAACTGTATATCATGTTTCAGTAAAAACTGTGACTTGTGGTAAAAGCATTCAGTAAATATCCTTGCTGGGACAGGTACCTAAGGATTATTTTGACGTGCTTACATAACAAAATGCACGTAAGCGCATGGACTTAAATGAAGGTGCTCGCTGAAGCAGATATAGGAGGAGATTAAATATCAGAATTTTTATCTTAAGAAAATGAAAATTTCATCAGTTTGACCATATTAATTTTCCTACCTCAGTATTAGACAATAAAGCTGTAAGAGTGCATCAGCATATCAGTACTTAAAATATACAAAGTCTTTTATTGTATTTTAAAGGTTTTCTTAGTGTTTTACCTTCCCCCAAAAAAGTATGGGCATAACTGCTGGTGTTAGACCCAGTGAAAATGTTAGATAGGTTAAAGGTTTAGAATTTATCACAACTTTTTAGGGAAGTCCTCAGTTATTTCTGTGCAACCAGGTCACTTGCTTCAGAGGTAACTTGCTCAGACATCCAACTGATTCTGAATCTGAGCCAAAAGAGGGAAGCATTTTGAAAAGAAGAAAACAAAATTGTATGGGGTTTTTTTGCATTTTTCGCTGGTATGAAGTTCCTCTCAGTCATCTGCAATATGCGTCCACATTTAAGAGTTACAAGATTAAATTATATTAAATTATACTATATATATTAAATTAAATTATATTAAATTATATTAAAAAATACTGTTTCTGTAGTTTTAAAGCTGATCAAAAGGTGAGTCTACAATTTTTTTTTTTCCACTCATTTTTACAGATTGATCAGAACGGAACTGTCTTATGAGAGAACCAAATAAGGGAATTTCGTCGGGGTGGTTAATTTTGGTTTGTGACAGCAGCTCAGTAGCAGAATCAGATTATCAGTTTGAATTGATCTGTTCTAACTTCCCGTTCCTCTCATTCCCTTGCGTTCATTCCCCAGCTGATTGAAAGCAGCAGTTCTGAACACCTACCTACTCACTGGCTCTGAGCCAGGCTTCTCAGGTCTCAGTTCTGAACCATTTGCCACAAGATTTCAGAAGAATGTCCTGAATGTGACAGGTGCTTTTACGTCGAACATGACAACATTTTCTGAACGTGGACAAAAATAAATAAGCTGCTTGAGGGTTCTGGTCAGTGTATGTTGTGATTCATCTGGGCTCC
The DNA here is from genome assembly GCA_013399365.1 of Pampusana beccarii. NCBI lineage: Eukaryota > Metazoa > Chordata > Aves > Columbiformes > Columbidae > Pampusana > Pampusana beccarii. The sequence goes on from VWYH01008208.1 coordinate 29,229, forward strand.
GTGTTTTTTTGTTTTTTGTTTTCTCCAGCACATTGATATTTTGCTTTCGTTTAAGATACAAAAAGTGTCTCTAAGACAAATGGAATGTATCTATGTCATCAGTTGCTGGTAATTGTCACATATCTTTGGCGTAGAAGCCAGTTAATCAGAAAGTAAAGCTGTAAAGACATTTCTGTTTTGTATTAATGCTGCTGTGTTACCACAAGATGGAGCAATTTGCAATCGAATGAAACAAGCTCTTTTCAGAGGTGGTAGGTAGATATTTGGGAAAGAAATCATGATGAATCCTCCTTATAAACAGGTATTATAGCAACAGATTAATATGAAAATAAATATATTTGGGTTCAATAGGATAGATTCCGATTGTATTTCCAGGATTTTTTTCTCCTGACAAGAGAAACATTTTAGTGAGAAATAATAAATGTCAGTTAAGGCTAGTTTTCAGCATTCTAATTTCAGTGTATAAGTAATACCTTCAAATTAATATTACAATGTTATGCTAAAAAATGCCAGCTGATCTGTGAAGCTTGGGAATGCTGCACTAGCATTGTGCCAGTCATCACTAAATCACAGAATCGCAGAATAGTTTGGATTTGGCAGGCCCTTCCAAGGCCATCTCGTCCAACCTCCTGCAATGAGCAGGGACATCTGCAACTAGGTCAGGTTGCTCAGAGCCCCGTCCAGCCTGGCCTGGAATGTCTCCAGGGATGGGGCATCTCCCACCTCTCTGGGAAACCTGGGCCAGCATCTCACTATGCTTATCATAAAGAGTTTTTGCCTTATGTCCAAACTAAACTTACCTTTAGCAATCTCATACTAGTCATATACATAACTGTAATTAATATAATTATTTAGATAAAATGCTAGAAATTGGTTTTGGCTAGGGGAGCAGGATCTGTTATGGAAACTGCATTTTATCTGTACAGTTTCATAAAAATAATTCTGCTTATAGAAATTAATTTTCAGTGTTATGTGATATTTTATATAGATAAGAATTCATGGCCTGGAATCAGAAGGAAACTTAGTATTTATGCTCTGCTAGAAGCTACTGGGCATCAGTTGTAGTAGCTTACTACATGTCCTGCAAACACGTGTGAACACAAATCACTGCCTGTGTACCTGCCCGTAGAGCAGTGTGGGAGAAGAACAAAACATGGAAAAAAAAAATGGGCAATAATGGTTTTAGACCTCATACTGCTTCACGTCTACCCTCAACCACTATGTCAGCAATCACCTTCATGGTTAGTTTTAACTATTAAATAACTGAAGGTCTGTACTTCACACGAAATCATTAAAGGCATTCAAGATGTGTTCTGACTATTTTTTCATGTTCAGGTGCTGACAATACTAACGTCATAGAAGAATGTAAGCAGGGTGGTATGTGCTTGCCATGGGGTCCTGAGCAGAACAGGACATCGCAAAAGCAATTTTAGACAAAGATGTGATTAGCAGGAGATAAATGATAATGCACTAATAACTTCCTTCTGAAAGTGCCATTTTGCCTCTAAGATCAACAATAGCAAATTCCCTTCTGTTCCAGGACTGGTCCCCCATACTTACTGCTTGCCTGGCTACGTTTGCCCTTAGTGACTGTTGTTTCTCATAAGACACGATGGTGCCAAGGTAAGGATGATTGCACCAGCAGGACCAGGGCAGAAATGATGTAAAATACTCCAGCATGTCTTGGTACAGTCATTTTTTTGAGTATGAGAGCAGCCCTGCAAGATTTGGGTTTGTGGCACCTCTAAAACTTTGACCTTATATACCTTATACCTTGAGTGCTGGATTGCATATAGGCAGTGGCAGCTGTAAGGGGTTTTAGCTGGTATAAACCAGATTTTTTTTGTCATAGAACAATAGAATGTCCAGAGTTGGAAGGGACCCACAAGGGTCATCGAGTCCAACTCCTGTCCCTGCAGGTGACAACCCCAAAATTCACACCATTTCTCTGAGGCCCTTGTCCAGTCTCTTCTTGAACACTGTCAGGCTTGGGGCCGTGACACCTCCCTGGGGAGCCTGTTCCAGTGTCCACCACCCTCTGGGGGAAGAACCTTTTGTAATGTCCAACCTAAACCTCCCCTGGCACATCTTCCTGCCATTCCCTCGGGTTCTGTCACTGGTCACCAGAGAGAAGAGATCAGCACCTGCCCCTCCTCTTCCTCTTGTGAGGAAGCTGTAGCCGCCATGAGGTCTCCCCTCAGTCTCCTCCAGGCTGAACAAACCTAGTTATGTTTAAACTTATGTTCATATAATGTAACAGAGGTCTTAGAGGAAAATATTGTGCAAAGCAAGAGCAGTATAATTATTCATTGTCAACAACAAAACGATAAGAATAGTGATAACGCTGCGTAACAGAGGTTGTTGCTTTGAAAAGGACCTTGTGAGATTATCATTTTCACACCTGGGCTGAGCATCACATACCTGTCTCTGCAAGTGTGGGATTACCAGCCAAATCCTCACTGAGGGCTCTTATGCAGGAACACCAATGACTGAGAGGGCGATGCTGTGCGTACTCAACTCCCTGTGTGAGACAAAACATCTACATTGTTCCACTTCACTGCAAAAAGTTACCCGATACCCTCCCTGCTTAGCTCATGTACCGAATCACGGCGCAGTTGGGTTGTGAGGAATCTCCCGGCTTCCTGCTGCGTGCCACCTTTCACACTCAGCCCAAGTGGGACATCCTCATCTCGGTAAGTGGCTTTGGGGACAGCTGAGGAAATCCCCACGAGCTGTGGTGGTGCGTTGCAGCGTGGGCTTGGTGCTGGGGTGTGGGCTGCCCGTGTTTACTGCAAGAGGGAAATGAGACTTGGAAAGATGTCGCTGAGGCTGTAGAGTTCTGGTGGAGATGGAGCCCAGCATTGCTGAAGCAAGGACTGCCCCTTGTTACTTTTTCCCTGCTATCTAGTAAAAGTTCACCCATGGATTATTTCACCTGCAAGGTAAGGAGGAATTTGGTTTTGTCCTCGCCTAGCAGCAGCTAAATTGCTAAGAATTAGAACCTTACTCTTTAGTGAGACTTTGACACAAAGGCTGCCATCTCTTGGATGTTTATGAGCCAAGGCCACGGGAGTCCCTTCTGTATCTTTCACCTAAGACAGCTCTCTGGTATCTCTTGCTTCTACTGGGAGAACTGATGAGACACACAGGTTTAATAGCTAGCTTCCCTCATAGGGTTTCTTTCCCTGTGAAAAAGTCACTTTGAGACCTCTTCTAAATCTCCCTCCAACATTACCTCTGGACTCCGTTTAATTTCAAAGGTTAAGCAAACAGGCAGATTATTTTCTCCTCTAAATGCTTGCTTCCAAGCTTGAAGGACTCATTTGTACTCAGGCTGCTAAGAACACAATGATTTTATTTGACTACGGCAAAATAAAAAAAGGAAAACCATATTTAGAAAATTCCATTAGCGAAACATTCACTGCTTGGTTTCTATAACAGAGAGGTTACTGGCTAATCTCAGACCTAACTCATCGGGGAGAGCTGGTCCCATCAGGTATGGAGCCGATACTGATGGGCTGAGGGTGCAAAGCATACATATTACCCACTGGAAGACTCATAAAGTGCCTCAGGCCAGGGCCATGCAAAACCTGCTAAAGGCTGGGGAGGTCCTGGGAGGGAAGCCAACCCAGGCTGTTAATCGGTACTCAGTCTGGAGGCTGCAGCACCGACTGATGCAGCGATGGTGCGTAGCACTTCAACCATTTGGGATGTCACCCTTCATTCATGGAGGATGGGGTCCTGGATGTCCCCCACCGACACCACTGCCAGCAGGTGGGTAGGGGGCAGGCAGCTGGGCTTCCCCATGTAGGCAGGGCAGAGGTGGGAAAGGGCTTCACCAGGGGAAGGAGGAACCTCTGGCTGGAGCTCTCACACTTTGCACAGGCAGAGGATGTGCCCCTTCCCTACAGCAATGCGGCCAATTCGAATTCTGTCATTTGCCAATAAAAAGGAGACACTGGCTGTGTTTCCGAATCCGCTGTGAATTTGTTTTTGCCTTAAGGAGCTTTTCATTTACAAACATAATGCTTTACTTTCGCATAAAGTTATCGGAAGTTTAGCACCAAAAGTCAAGATGTCATCCACTGCCTGAATTTGGCATAAATCTGATTGGTTTCTTTTGTAGAAAGCCAACTTAGAAATCAATTATATATTTTGATTGGGCGTGAAAACATCTCCTCTTTGGTCATTGTAGTAGATTACAGTTTGTAGTCTGACATCACTTAACTGCGTAGCAAATCGTTTGAAAATGAACACTCCTATTAGGACACTTAAAAAATTTCTGTTTCAAAATGCCTACTTAACAACCATTAAAGCATCTTTATAGAAATGTCACTACCCTCGTTACATCTGTACCTTTAGTTAGTTTCTTTCCCCCTTTCCAATTTTCTCCCAGCATCTTGCAGCTTGCCTATTATTTGGATGTATAATTAGAAATCCATTATTATGTTTTATGGAGATGTAAAGAGCATGAAGAAAGCTACGTAACTACTTTTTACATGCAGCATGCAAATTATCCACCTTGTGTATTTTGGCTCTGAATGTTCCGCAGATGTAGTTTCATTTCCCTTGGATCTCTGTTTACCCATTTTTATTGCTAGTCATCAAGTACAGCAGCAGAAAAATCAAAATAGGAAGGGGGAGGGACATTCCCATAGAAGCAGCTTAGCGTGCCCGCATCGCGGAGTGGTCTGGGCGTTAATGTGCTTCACCTACGCAGCGCTGTGCACGGCCATTATTTATAATAGGTGGTCGTGGAAATGGTAAGGGTAATCAACATCACATGAGAAAACGGGCACTGTCAAAGATGAATAGTTGGGAAAGAGCTCTGAAGGATACGATTTAAAATGTTCTGTCCAGATACTATGTGTGCCGAGAAAGGATGCGGGATGAAGTTTCGACTACCTCACAGCTCAGACCCAGCAAATGCCTCTTTCTTCAGCCTGACTCTACCAGTTGACATCTGTTTTAGTCTTGCCTAAGGACAATATCCCGCTGTGTGACACACCCAGGATTTGATCTGAAGTCAGTGGGAAACTTACGGACTTCATGTCCCTTTACATCACACCCTTACGTTCTTAAGGATTTAAAATCCGACTTCTATCGCCTGTGAAATCCCATCAATACCTATGGCACAGCGCGGTTTATGGGTTGCACTCCTGCCATGGCTTCTTCAGGTTTGACCATCCAGGGGAGAGTGAACGGGGTGGAGGTTTGTCCCTTCTCCCTCTCCCACCCATGAGATAGGAATGTCCCAAGTCAAGAGGCTCTTCCACACCCTGAAGTTGGCCACCAGCAAGGCCTGGTGAGGCTCATGAACGTGACCGAACCTCTGGAGCTGTGACCACCCCTTCAGCGCGGCACTAAATGCTGAAGGCCTTGGGAGATCTGCAAGCTTTACCGTGCCTTTTGGAGGTCCCTTGTTGGATCCCTACCCTTGTTTCTCCAAGTGACCGGACACCTCTAAGGCAGGGAGAGGCCTCAGCGCAGTGGCCTGAAGGCAAAGATTACTTTAAACTGGCTTTGGACCTTGGGTCTGATATAAGTATGTGGAAGTGGCTCTAGGAGAGAGTATAAAAGCATATAATCTTTATTTTTAGGGGGGTAGGAGGAGAGTGCCAGTGTCTGAGGAGGAGCTGGCTTCACAGGAATGAATAAACCTCCTTAATGGGGGCCTGGAAGACCTGTGTTATAGGAATTGTGATTGCACATAGCGTATGGTGGTGTTGTACAGTTTAGTGGCTGAGTGTAACTTTCTGAATAAAAAACTTTTAAAAGAAAAAAAAGGGCAAAGTGCACCTAGTAGGCATGCATTTTAATTTTTTTTTTTTTTTTTTTTTTTTTTTTTNCCTCTACAATATGCAGATTTATGTCCCATTCTGAATTGCTGCTGTTTTTTACTTAGCTTTTAATTTCATATAGCTGGCAAAATAATACATTGCCCAAGAGTATCAGTCTCTTTTAGTCATGCTAAAGGTAGGAAATAGCTTCTGGTAAACCAGATATTGCCACATAATAATAAAGTAGTATTTGAGCTGTGTCTTATATGCATATTTATATATACACAAATGCATATGCATCCATAGATTATACATTAGAACGAGGGAAGATAGTTTATTCTTTCTGATCTAAAAAAAAAGAAATTTATTTCTTGCCCTAATTCGATAGTTATGATTTAGGGAAGTCATACAGCTATGAAGACTGGAACAGTTAAGGATAATATTGCAATTAAGAAGTTCTTCTGGTGCTGGGCTAGGACATGGGAAGTAGTTCAGCTCCTGCTCCTTTCCAGAGCTCGTGTGTGACCGCAGAGGAATTGCTTACTGCCTGAGCACGAGCTGCAGGAATTGGGTGACACTCGAATGGTGGGAATGGCAGTGGATGTCTACGTAGCTCTTGATCTTTCTGAGCGTCTGAGCTTTCAGTAAAGAACCCAAATAAGAGAGTGCTAATGCCTGGCGTGCTGACCTTGTCCATCCATCCCTAGGGCTGTCCTGAGGCAGCCTGCGGCTCGTGCTGCTGCCCTGGCGCTGTGTCCTGAGCCACGTCCTCATGTCTGCTGCACCCGAGATGCTGCACTCAGAGAACAACGCTGCTTCCTTTTCTGCTCTGAGTTGGCCGCCAGCTCTCCAAGGGGCTCTGTTCAGCAGGCTTCGGGCACTTTTTGGACCTAATGTGGCTACACAAATTTTAGCTGGTGGTCAAAACTGGCCTATGGCTTTTTGGCATTGTAGGTGAAACATCTGTGTTTCTAGGATAAGAGGATGTGCGGGGCCACGGAAAAGAGGAAACGTGGCGCAGGAGAGCAGGTCAGACCTTTTGTTTCTGCTTTCGTTAGCAATGCTGGAGAAGTATGACGAATGACCACTGCTTTGGGGTGGCAGCAGTCACAGAATCACAGAACCGCAGAATGGTTGGGGTTGGAAGGGACCTCTGGAGATCATCCAGTCCAACCTACCCGCTAAAGCAGGTTCACCTGAACAGATCGCACAGGAAGGTGTCCAGGGGGTCTTGAATGTCTCCAGAGAAGGAGACTCCACAGCCTCTCTGGGCAGCCTGTTCCAGCGCTCTGGCACCCTCAGAGTAAAGAAGTTTCTCCTCGTGTTTAGATGGAACCTCCTGTGCTTCAGTCTGTGCCTGTTGCCTCTCATCCTAATGCTGGGCACCACTGAAAAGGGTCTGGTCCCATCCTCTTGACACCCACCCTTGAGATGTTTATAAGCATAAATAAGATCCCCTCTGAGCCTTCTCTTCTCCAAGCTGAACAGACCCAGCTCTCTCAGCCTTTCCTCAAAATCGAGTAGCACTCTTTCTCTCCGGGAGCCTCGTGTGCGTTAAAGATGCGGCAACACTGCAGCCGGTTTGTTGTGCCCGGAGTTCGCTCCCACAGGCGACGTCCTCACTGTGCCCCAGTCTAAGTTGTCCTGCTCACCAGGTGGGAGAGGGAGGCTTTGCCCCATCTGCAGGCCTGCCGCAGTCATACCCAGGCAAGACTGAAGAGCGACTAGGCTGCCTTTGTGCAAACCTACATATATTCTTCTTTTTAGACAAGAAGGGTTGTTGTAACATTTTAGCCTCCAAGGAGAGGGTGGGATGTGGAGACGTTGGGGTTGTTGCTTGTGTATCACCATGGCTGACAAGAGCTTCAGCCAGACCTGTGGCTGGGCACTGAGGTCAGTGCAGTGATGTGGTTTGGCCAGGTACGGACCAGAAAGTCTCCAGCTCAATCATGTCCCATTTATGGGCTGTGTCTCGCAGGTCCAACAGCTGTAGAAACTTTTTATAATCGCTGGTTTAAGAAGATATATCTCTGGATACATTCAGGGAGTAGATCTGTTGAGGAAGCAGGTGCCAGTTTTCCATAGCTACTTTTAAGAGCCAAATTGTGCTTTAGTGCTGATTTTTAGTTTTAAGGCAATATTGAGAATTTAAAAACTCTTCTTTTTTTTTTTTTTTTAATTTATTTTTTATTTGATCCAGCTGGAGCTTGTACTTCCTCTTTAACTTTTTCTTTTATTATTTAAAATCCTTAATTATCTGAGACAAAATTGGTAAGGAAATCTGCAGAATCTAGGGATTCCACAGAGCTCTCTCTATAAACACTCAGGCTATTCACTGTTGCCAAATAGACATGTGCCAACTCTGAAACACCCACCCACTCCCTCCTTCTGCCGCAGCAAACTAATAAGCACATTGATTACATTCATTTAAAGAAAAACACTGCTCTTTTAATCTTTGCATTCCGTGTGCTTTAGATTTCTGATTACGAGAGATATCCTGTTTATCACACATCATGTGGTGAAAAAGCTACTTGACACACCTCGACGCATTAGATATTTTAAAAGAATATTTTATAGGGTACCAGCAAGTGGTAGTAAGAGATAATTATCATTTCCTGCAAGCTGTTGTTGTACTATTCGCAAGATGAACAAGAGGTCTCTTAAATGTGATTTTTGTAAAGATCCCTTAAATGCATTCAATCCCCCCAAATAAAAATGTTCACATGCAGTTTCTCTCTTCCTCCCCTCTCCTCTCCCTGCTTTCCCCCCTGCCAAACCTGGAAGAACTTTGTTGTAATGATACAAGACAACAACATGACGCTTATTTTATTGCTCTAGAGAAATCAGTCATTAAGAATGACAATTGTATAGTTATATATAGGTGCATGTATATATAAATGCAAATACAAAATCATATGTATGTTTTGAACATGCCTTGATAAAATACGTAGTGCATATTTAAACCAAACGTGAAACCCACTTTTTTTAAAGAGTCGAACAACTTTTTTGATTTGAAAACTGGCAGGAGTTAGGTGTGAAAACCTTTCCACATGTCCCATACGTAGACATGGCTTGCTCTGTCTCCGTACGTACGTACACATGTACATAGACAAGCTTGCTTTCCTGCAGCAGATGGTTGTGGAAGGCACCCACCAAACCCCACGGCCATGGGATCCCCAGGATCTGCCTCTGAGAGCCAGGTCTCCCAGAGCCGCTTTTTCTGGGAGGGGAGGCGGGCAGGTCCCCAGTGGGCAGCTGGTGCTGGATGCCACCTCAAGCAGCTCAGAAATGAACATCAGACTCCTACCGAAGCTGAGGAAAACCTTGCTTAAAACTCTCTTCTGGGCTTGCTTGAGTTTACCGCCATGCATTTTGGATCCTGGTATTCAGCACACCTGAGCTGCAGTGGTGTACTGGCCATGGCGCTGCTGTACCCCTAAAAGCAACCAGCAAGGCCATTCCTCATTTTTTAAAGGTGCTGAGGCTTCCAACCATGTGAAGAGGCTTTCACAGCCTCTTGAAAAACACCTCAAATCCAGTATCTTAGGCCAGGTTTTTAAGGTATTTACTTATGGCGAGTACAGGTGTCCAAGCACGACCCCTGTTTGGGATATAAGGCTGCACTTGTCCTTGCTTAGGGCCACTCTCAGGCTCAGTGGGAGCAATGCCCCACTCTGCCAGCATTCCCATCAGTCCCCAACCGAGACCACCCTGAGGAAAGAAGAGCCACAGCAGCTGGTTCTTGCCCCTGGCTCAGATTCGCTGGTAAGGAACGCACAGCCAGTTCTCCTGAACAAGGAAGCTGGCCTTGCTCTCCTAGCCCATCTCTCCTCCCTGTTTTGAAGTGTGCCATTTCCCCACGGCAATGGTGATTATAACAGCAACATTTAGAGCACCTACTGGTAATGATTGCCACAATCTAATGTCAGCCTGCAGTTTTTAACAGGAATTTCAGAAAGGAGCCAGGAGGTGCTGGACTAAGAGTCTCCATGGAAATTCGGGCTGGTGCACAAACTGGTTCCCAGGAGCAGCATGTGGCTCAGTCCGAGTGCCAAGTACAGTGGGATGAGGAAACAGCACCGAGCTGCGGGTAAAGGGAGAGAAGATAAAGGGAGACCTTTCTGCAACTATTATACATTAATACAAATTAATAACGGAAGTTATGCTTTGCGAGTCAGTTGGAAAAGTAACCATGCAGCTGGTAGTAAGCCTTAAAAAATTGATTTTGGAGGCTGTAAGGGAGACTCGGAGGGAGGGTGCTGTGGAACAAGGCAGAGTGTGAAGAGAAGCACCCAGGAGTCACAGTCTGTCTCTTGCTCTTGCATTAAACCAACAGAATTGGAGGGAACTGGGAAGAGTGTTGATTTGTTAAACGGGGAAAATACCCAGAACTTAAGTAATGAACCAGAATCCTGATTCATTACCCCCACTTGAAATAACATACTTCTGAAGAGGGTCGATTCTAGGATGCCAGCCAAGTTTGCTGACCAGCAATGTGCCCCAGCAGTGTTGGTGACAATGCCCGGCCACAACGGTGCTGTGTTTAGTTTCCGAGTCTGAGTACTTTGCACGCCTGAAGCTCCCTGATCAAACCTTAACCTTTAAACTGGCAGCGCCCCCCAAGAGCTTGCCAAGGGATTAAATAATTGATAAAGAGGCAGAGGGATGTTGTCTGTGGACTCCCTGGCATCAGTCTCTGCAGCACACCTGCGTGCAGGAGCCATCCTGTACAGCTTTGGTTTTCTTTTTTTTTTTTTCAGAAAGGAGAGGATATCTGCAGGTTGAAGAGAAATCTGTTGGGATCTGAGTTGTCTTTGCTACTGAAAGTTGATATTTGGGATTCCGAAGTCGATGTCGTGTCCTACAGTGACAGAGTGCAGAGACCTGTGCATCTGTAAAACCAGTCACCATAACCCAAATAACTTGCGGGCATGAGGCACTGAGGGTTCCTAAAACCTACTCTGCTCACTCCTCACCTGGAATACAAGCTGTAGGATTAAAATTTGTTTGAGGTCAGAAGTCCTGCTCCTACACCATGCATCTGCTCTGGCTGCAGTCGGGTTGATGTTTCCACAGCTTCTCATTGATCAGGCTGGTGCCTGCTCTTATTTCTCAGTATAACCATGTATCCTCAGTTGCTGATTCCTTTTGCTAGTTACATTTAGCACAAATATTTATTATTAGCCGAAACCATGAATACGTCTAAAAAAATGTATCTTTTTCCCCACTTTGCTCTGTTGTCCTATACATTACTAGCATAGATTGAACCACTCAGTTAAACCCAGCTAAAGACAGATATTATAATAAAACTGTTTGATTTTTTTTTTATTCCATATATGTGCAATCTCCATAGCTGTTCTAGTAGACTTTTAAAGGCAGCACTTACTAAGAATTCTTCCTAATATTTTGACTGCTAACCAGGTTTTTCCCCTAAGAATAGCTTTTCTAATGGAACGATTCAGAAAAAGCACTATCATCATATCAGAATGTACTGCGACAAGAACTGTTCAGCTTTACATTTTGTCGTTTAATGTATTCTCAGCTCTTCACCATGGCTGGCAAGGGAGACTTTAGCAACCAGTGTTGTAGAGAACTAGTTGAAAAAACTTTTTGTAGTAAGAGATCCAGGACAAATCGTAGCAAATCTTCTCTTGCTGTTTTTCAATTGTTTTTAGCATGGATGTGTTTCTGTCTGACATCTTCCAGCAGTAATACAATATGCCATCTGAAGACTCCTATGATTCCCCTCTGCCAAGCTCCTGTAGACTTTCCATGATTTACTAAAGATCATCTCTGTCCTTGGAAAGAAGGGCAAACTAGCCCACATAGAAAACCCAAATATTCAGAAATCATGGCTCACAGTAGAGGGATTTTGTTTGTAAAACCCAGTTTGCTTCCAGAAACTTAATTGCACTGTTGTCCAAATATGGACTACTTCATTATGGGCTTGGAGATATATATCAGTATAATAAAAAGGAACTTAGAAAGCTAAAGAGTAGACTGAATTTTCAACTGCTGACAAAAAGCCCTTTATAGGCCTCAGTAGAAGTTGTAAAAGCATTTGTCTGAGTCTAAAGGACTTGGAAACAGCTGAAAACATAAATTTATGCTGTAGAATCTTATTTGTCTCTCCATGTATTTTTGTTGCTGTTCCTGTTGAGACTTTCTGCTGTAGTGATCCTTACAGGGACGATTCCCAGAAGGCCTGAAACCTTTCACATCATATTGCTCATATGTTTTCTTTTCTTGACAGAACAATATGAAATAGTTGACCTTGCCCACAGCAATATCACTGAAGCTAAACAAGGCGACACTTGTTCTGTGTCTTGGTCAGGAGCTGTCTAAAACACTTTCTGAGTTCTTGTGGAACATGAAGAAAATTTGTAGGCAATTGAAATACGTGCAATTCTAGCCAAATAATGTTTCTTATTTGAACATGAATTTATGGGTATATTAATATGCATGTTTAAAAAGCAGAAATGGAGCGGTTTATAGCTCAGAAGCTCATCCTGAAATTTTTATTTCTCACACAGTAAGTGAAATTCAGACTTAGATATCTATACTAGAAGAACCTTCGCTCTGAGCTGACATCCGTGCTTGTCAGGTGAGCAGTGGAGGTCTGTCAGGATGCTTTGTCCCTCACATCAAACGTTGGAGAATAGATGGAGCCCCACCGACACTAGGTACTGTCAACTGCACTTCAGTCGAGGTGACTGGGGAGCCAGAGAGGGCTAACAGGCCAGCAGGGAAGGGAAGTACACAGCAATTTTCTGGATTAAACACAAGAAGACAAATGAACTCTCGAAAGACAAAATATCTAGTCTTCCTTATTTTCCTTTACTTGGAAAGGAACTCAGCACACTTTACATATAGGTCCCATTCATGCAGCCTTTGTGTCCACATGCTTAACTGGGCAAATATTTTAAAGTTCTCTTCACCTCCTTCTCCGCAGTGCCCCTGGGTCAATACGGCAGGGGCTTATGCCCACACCACTTCTGTTACGATGCTTGTGCCACTCAGTGGCCCAGGTGGCCAGGCTGGGACAGGCCAGGGTATTGTAACTGCCTGTTTGAGGAGCAAGATGCTGCAACCTGTTCACAAAAACATGGAATCATAGAATCATTTTGGTTGGAAGAGACCGTCAGGATCATTGAGTCCAACCACAACCTAACTCTAGCACTAAACCGTCTCCCTGAGAACCTCATCTACGCATCTTTTAAAAACCTCCAGGGATGGTGACTCCACCACTTCACCGGGCAGCCTGTTCCAATGCCTGACAACCCTTTTGGGGAAGAAATTTTTCCTAATATCCAATCTAAACCTCTCCTGGCACAACTTGAGGCCGTTTCCTTCTGTCCTATCGCTTGCTACTGGGGAAAAGAGACCAACCCCCTCCATGCTACAACCTCCCTTCAGACAGTTGCAGAGAGCGATCAGGTCTCCCCTCAGCCTCCTTTTCTCCAGGCCAAAAAGCCCCAGCTCCCTCAGCCGCTCCTCATCAGACTTGTGCTCCAGACCCCTCACCAGCTTCGTTGCCCTTCTCTGAACTCGCTCCAGCACCTCAGTGTCTTTGTTATAGTGAGGGGCCCATAACCGAACACGCAGAGAGCATGGACAAAACCCTACTTTGGGCAGAGTTTTCCTTACCTGTCTGCTAGCTAGATGAAGCTCTTTTACTTCAGTTCTCCTCTGCTTGCACAGGATGGATAGCACTGAGAAGGGGGAATCACAGAATCATAGAATCATTTAGGTTGGAAGAGACCTTTAAGATCACCGAGTCCAACTGTTAACCTAGCACTGCCAAGTCCACCTCTAAACCATGGTCCTAAGAACCTAATCTACATGTCTTTTAAACACCTCTAGGAGTGGTGACTCAATCACTCCCCTGGGCAGCCTGTTCCAGCGCTTGATAACCCCTTCAGTGAAGAGATAACCTCATAAACAAGATTATTTTCCTTCCCGGATCACCTTTTCTGATGATGTATCGGCTGTTGTGTATTTTTCCCCATACACCAGAGCCTTCCTAGGCTGGAGTGCCATTCACAGCACACTTCCCATCCTGGAGATTGTAGTCAACACAGATGGTTCTTTGTCTCTAAGTATATGTGAGTGCTAAATTGAATGTGTGCTCTTGTCTAATATTTAACAAAGCACATTGAGTTAATGACTAATGTTTCATTATTGCAGGAAGCTTTTAGTACCAAAAGGTTAAGTGGTTCATTTTAATATTGCCCAAGTACCTTTGCCCTGTCTTTTTTTTTTTTTTTTCCTAAAGTTAATTTGCTATTGTTGTGATCAAGTCTGACAAGTGGTGGGTAAAAGCAGAGGCAGGTTATGTAGGTCTGTTTCTGCGACATAATTTTACTGGTATTTAGTAAATTGGATTTTACTCAGCTGAGCATCTAATTTGCATGGACCCTTATTCAGGGATGAAAAGCCAGTTTCAAGCATAGGCCATCTTCTGCTGGGAATTGTTTGCATCAGAGGTAAAGGACATGGGGGGCAGTGATAAAAAAGTGGGCAAAGTTAATATGGCTGGATGAGGTTACCAGAAGAGACTTGTTATGCATTCACGCAGGTAGAGAAGTAGGCTTAGGACTTATTGTTTGACGTAAAAATATAGTGGCTGAGTGCTAGTAAAGCACCATGGAAACGAGTTTTTGGTGCACTGACATTAATGATATAAACTGCTTGTGAGGTGGTCAAAAAAGTGGAAAAAAAGTATTTATAAGAAACAAAGCCTCCATGTTACTTTGGTTATCCTGAACTCTCAGTTCTATGAATGAGTTTTTTTCAATGAAAAGCAGATTTCTAGTAAACTAGTTCATCACATCTTTTTCTCTTTTGTTTGTTGAGAAAGGGAACACACATGCACATCAAACCCACAGAGTCCCACTTTGCTGCTTTCCTGTTTGCAAATTTAGCTTCTGAACCTCACAGCAAAAACATGGCTGTTGCAATTAATTAGTCTTTTTAAAAATCTATAGTCACTGTAGTGAATTTGCCACCCTATGGCAGAATGTAATGCTAAATGTTCACCTGCGGCTTCATAGCACTGGCATTTTCAGCCTAACTGCTTCTCAGGTCTGTGTGCTCCAGTTGTCTTTTGGCATTTAGATACTTTTTATTCTGAATTTTCAGTTCAAAATCTTTTTTGCTTTTGATTTTAGATAAACCCCTACAGCTTCACCCATCTGGAAAGGAGATCTAGCTAGGTACAGCAATGCTAATACCAAGAAAAAAGCAATCAGAGAGTCTTTGCTTTTGAGGTAGTGTGCGTGTTTGTTTGTTTTGGGTTTTTTTTAACTAGTTCATTATTACAGTTTCTACATCAACTCTTTAAATTGGGCAAGCTTTTTTTTATTATTTAAAAAAAAAAAGAGAAAAAGAAAAAGGATAGCTTTTCAAGTAAGGCTTTGCATTATTGCTGAGCCTGAGATGTTGATAAATTCAGGTATCTCCTGGTTACGTATTATTGTTTAATATGTAAGACAGAAATGAAGCTTCTTTACAGCTTCCAATTGCACCAATCTGATCTGCCCCAAGCATTGTTGGGGAGAGTATCCATGAGCCAGACGAGAACAACTATGTCTGTGCACTAGTATGGGGGATCTAAATTAACTGTCGTCAATTAATCTGACACACTTCCAGACCTCTTAGTCCTAGCACCAAAAAGTTTAAAGTTCTTTTGAAGATACTTATGTGGCCCTTTGAGTAGCCCTTTAAGTGTTCCTGCAATGGAGTGATGCTTCTGCCCAAGAACACTCTCTGCAGTGTTAGAGTTAAGGGAGAACTAATAAACTACTTCCCCCAGATATAAACCCGATTTTCTCTTTGTTTACTTTGTAGCCTACGGCTGGAAATATTCCCTCAAATGGTTCTCAATGGCTTTCTACACGTCTTTGGAGCACAATAAACAGCTTAAAAATCAGCCTCACATTTTTCATGTTTCAGGAGTCCAGAGAATTTTGAGCTAAAAACCATTTTCTCTTGCGTCGCTCAAAGTAGTCTCTACAGGAAAAAATACTGACTGTTCTTATCCCAAAGACCTTCTCTTCCCAAGTCAATATATTTAATTCCCTTAAAGCAAAATCTCCACAACTGTTATCAAAGCGCTGTAATATCCTACTGATTTCTCTGTAAGTGCTTTGCTAAGTCAGGGTTGTCTGTGCATCTCAGCATCGAGACCCTACAAAGGGGTCAGCTCTCCTATTACAAATTCAGATCAAAAATGGGCACGAGGAAGTATTTTGTAAATGTACTCTAATTCATCAAAAGGTATTATTCTCTAAGACCTAGCGAACAAGATGTTATGGGATTGACCTGATTTCTCTACTTCAGTATCATCCTCCTTTTTTTTTTTGGTAGCTTTTTTTTGTGCCTTATTACATCAGTAGATCCCCAATACTGGTGGTGTTTGGTCACCTCCAACGTTAAAATCCAAAGCATATGTTTTAGCAAGCTTCCTCAAAACAGGATCAGGCTGCCAGCTAAAACGTGTACAAACTGAAGTCTGTATCAAGCACCACTGCAAGTGCATATCTTGAGCCAAGACACTGCACCCTATTTAAATGACCAGGGAACAACCATTTGTTCACACTCTCAGGGCCACTTCAGGAGGGACACCGAGGAAGGGGTGACTCAAAGATATGCCTACAGTGGAGCACATGAATCCTCTGCTACAGTGCAATGTAAAATAAAAATTCGCGTCAAAAGCCAACACTTCAATGCCTCCACAGGTTGTTGAGATGCTTAATTCCATGTACCCCATAGAAAAAAGTTTCTGTGTTGTGTTGCATCCTCTGAAACAGATTTCCTCAGAAGATGAGTGGGGGTTTTCTTTGTTGTTTGTTTGGTTTTTTGTTTGGGTTTGGTTTTTTTTTTTCCCTTTTCATGTCTATTTGCCTATAAAAAGCCAAAAAGGTTGAAAGAGACCTCAGAAGTCACTAATGCTTCCCTTGTGTGAGAGTAGACTCTCCCCGTGCAATGTGATCTAGTCCTTGACTTTACACTCACTGAAAATAGGGAACTTTGCAGTGCTGAGTAGTTGTGTATAGTTACTTACTCTAACGTATTTTCATAAGTTTACCTCTCTGGGCTCTGAATCAAAGTAATGCTCTTCCCAGAGTCCTTCTGATTTGAAAGTTCCCTACTTATGTCTTACTGTAGATGTTGTTTTCTGCCATTCCTGGGCGTATCTGAAGTTCGCTAAATCTCTTTGAATTTTTGGCTGTTTCCACACCTAAGATGTTGATACACTGAACTCAAAAATTTTAAAAGAAAATTAAGACGACTTATGTGCCAGTACAATTAGCTTGTAAAAATAAACTAAATGGACTACTTTGGCTGAAAAACTGTGACAGCAGAGGTTTCTAACAGAGAGTGTGAAAGGTGGTTAATTGATTAATCCAGGCTAGAAACACATATATCACCTGTTCCAAGACAGCCAAAACATGGTCATCAGGAAACCCTTCAGCACACAGGTAACCATCAAACAACAGCAGGGAAAGTATCCTAATATGAGTTATTATCAGGGTAAAAGTGGTCTAAAGACGATAGTGGTTAACATATGGAAATCAAAGTAGGCTTCGGAGGTAGCCTGGGATGGATTTTGGTTTCTCCAGTACTATAAGAAAATTGTGGGGCCTCAACTCTTCTGCCAGAAAAGTTCTGCAGCTCCAGGTCCACTCGTGTTTTCTTTCTCAGCTTAAATTACTACAGAGATGCAATAGCCATTATATGTGGTGGGTGCCGTGCATTTTCAAGACATTAAAACTGTCTGGTAACGCCTGCTGCCTCAGTTTTGTTTAGCTCTGGTGTGTCTTGGGTTCATAAGCTCTTAACGCTGTCAATACAGAGGCCTTGTCCTTAACCATGTAGAAGCTCAGAGGAGCTGCCATCAGCCCCACCCTGTTCCCTAAGACAAACACAACACTGCCTGGCAGCATCTGGGTCCCCAGGGAGGTGTCACGGCCCCAAGCCTGACAGTGTTCAAGAAGAGACTGAACAATGCCCTCAGACACATGGTGTGAACTGTGGGGTGGTCACATGCAGCGAGTGACAGGAGTTGGACTCGATGATCCTTGTGGTGGGTCCCTTCCATCTCAGGACGTTCTAGAGTTCTGTGATTCTATCTCGCAAAGCCAAGGGCCTTGCGCATGGTGAGCCCCCATCTCTCAGGATGATACACTGGCTGGCTAAAACTGCACACTCACAGCAGGCCAAGGCTCAGCAGCATTCTGGAGGACTAAAAGCATTTTGGTCATTAGTCGCCTGTATAGACATAAAAACCAAACTTATTCAAAGTAAATGCAGGAAGCTGCCTTAGACTGCTTACCTCAACATGAAGAAAATATCCTTATTTTTCATGCATGTCAGGGCTCTGCCAATTGTTTTTGCAGGAAGGAAACTGTAAAGGGTCAGCAATGAAGTGAAGCAGCTGTGCCAAGTGCTTACAAGGCTGGCTAACACCATTGTCTACAGAGTTTTCACCATTGCTGTTGTGCTTGGTTTTCCACAGGCTTCTGTCTAGCTGTAACCTGCTGAGCTTTGTCTGTTACTGTACGCTTAGAATCATAGAATAGAATCATAGAATAGTTTTGGCTGGAAGAGACCCTCAAGATCATTGAGTCCAACCATTAACCTAACACTGGCACTAAACCATGTCCCTAAGAACCTCGTCTAAACACCTTTTAAACACCTACAGGGACGGTGACTCCATCACTGCCCTGGGCAGCCTGTTCCAATGCCTGACAACCTTTCCCACGAATAATTTCTTTCTAATATCCAACCTAAACCTCCCCTGCTGCAACTTGAGGCCATTTCCTCTTGTCCTGTCACTTGCTACTGGAGAGAAGAGACCAACCCCCTTCGTTCTACAACCTCCTTTCAAAGGCAGCATTTCTGACAGGAATTGTGTCTAACCACTCTGTGTCAGTGCTCTTTTCTGGCAGCGGGTGATGGACCAGGCTGCTGCAGGTGAAGGTGCTGCCCCGCACCCGTGGGGCAGGGCTGCCTGCGCTCTGCCGCCACAGGAACATCCTGCTCGCTCAAGTCGCTTCAGCAGATGTGCATGATTAATGGATTATTTACCTTTTGCTGCCTGATTATTATTTTTTCTGCCTCTAACCTTTTCACTTCTACAAATTTATTTTGACTTTGAAATTCTGGGGATTCCACTTATAACCTTTATGTTTATTGGTGAATTAGCTATTATTAGGCTGTTTTCCCCCCTCTTCCTAATTCTGGAGTTTAATTATATTTTTCCTTCTGCCTTTTGGTACAGGTGCAGTAATTAAATGGCATTAAGTCTGTTTCATCATCATTAAGTAGGCTTGTTATTGTCCTTTTTGTATATATTTGAAGCTGCAAATAAGTCACCTTTCTAATGAATCCACCTGGTAAAACTTTGACATATCACCAAGATAGTGCTTCTGTGGCTGCATGAAGAAATGTCTGGAGTTAGGTAGAGTCCCTGGCCCCTTCCAGCAACCAGCACAGAGAGGCCAGGGTGAAAAGGGACCGCTGCGTTTGAGAGCACAGCGTGTGACTTGCAGGTGGGATGAGCCAAATGGAGGAGGAGAGGCAAGGAGGAGAAGAGCGGGACAGAGATGTCACTTAACTCTCAGGGGCAACATTTTCAAAGCTCCAGGGCCATGTGTGGGTGTCTCTAGCTGGAAAGGTGATCCTAAGAGCTGAGCGGGCACTGAGGGATACTTGCATAATCTTATTTTTCCTCTGCCTTTCCTTTTTCTTCACCTTGGCTTTTGTTCTTTTCCCCATCCTGCCAGCCCTGTCCAGCCTTATCTCTGGATTTTTCAGACCATTTCTGCAATTTGTCCGCTATGACGCATTGTGCTGAGTCCTTCCTCAGTTTTCCTTGGGAGTGTTTCTCCCTCTCGCTGCCTTTCTGATCGTGTGTGCACTGACCAGGCACAGACACTCCAGGGCCTCTTGCTATGTTGTAGCTTTTCTCTTGCATTCTCTCTAAAATCCAGTCTGAATTGTGCTGAACCTTAAATAATAAATACTTAAACCACTGGAATTATTCAAGGATGAGTCTGTTTTTAAACTCAGTCTTGTGAGCTCAGGCCACTTGGATGAGATCCCTGACATTTTCTGTGGGCGTGGGTTATTTTCAGTGTTTCTAAAGTACTGTTAACGGGAGAGTGCAATGTGACATTTTTTAAAACACTGTTTAGGGTGTGAAACAATACATATCATGTTGACGCAGTGTGCATAATTTCAGAAAGGGTGAAATAATCAGCTTTATGTGATGGTTGTGCAGAAATGGATCTTGCATTAATACAGACCGCACACTTTAAAATACTGTAATGGAAGACAGCAAACATAATAGAAATGTCCCAAAGGTGAACAAGGGTGAGGAGCAGGGAGGAAAAAGAGGGTGTTCTGTGTAATATAACTCCACAGTATTAGTGCTCTTTCCTGCGCTAGCTAAGGCTGGACCTTTGATCTCCATGACTACCTTAGAAGAAATATGTACTCATCTTTTGGAAGGCACATACACAGATTTTAAAATTTTATTGTAAGAAAGCACATAGAGTAAAAACCATGGGCCTGAATAACCATTGACTCCATGTGGCACATACCTCTTCATGCCACAAAAGATAAAGCAGTCAGTCTTTTTTGGATTGTGTGGGTCTGTTTCATGACCTTTACCGGTGCCATCAGAACAAGCATAAGCACGTTGCTTCTGAGGCCAGGCTGGGTAATTCAATGGAGCAAACAGCTCAAGTGCAAGAGCAGTTGGCTGGGGGCATCACCAAGCAAGCTGGATGCTGTCAGTCAATTTTTTTTTATTTTTTTATACCATCGTTATCATTCTGCTGCAGAGCGCATGGGACTCTAAAGTTTGTGCTGGTCTTTGGTGCATCTCTTCTGTCAGTGTGTTTTAAGAAGAACAGAGTACTTGTTGTATGGGTCTTCCCTTGGGTTCCTCCCACCGGCTGCTGGACTTGGCTGAAAGAAAACCTCCACAGGAGAGGCCGAGTGAAGGACGGCCTCGCAAACAGCACATTTTGCTGCACAGCTGACGACACATGCAATCATAGAATCATTTCGGTTGGAAGAGACCCTCAGGATCATTGAGTCCAACCATAACCTCACTCTAGCACTAAACCACGTCCGTAAGAACCTCATCTAAACGCCTTCTAAACACCTCCAGTGATGGTGACTCCACGAATTCCCTGGCCAGCCTGTTCCAATGCCTGACAACCCTCTCCGTGAAGACTTTTTTCCTAATAGCCAATCTAAACCTCTCCTGGCACAACCTGAGGCCATTTCCTCTNGTCTTTCTTATGATGAGAGGCCCAAAACTGAACACAGAATTCAAGGTGGGTTGACCCTGACTTACATACCTGCCTCTTGTGCCGGAGCTGGTCCTCTCTCTCTGCACAGCACAGGGGACCTGCAGTGGGCAAGGTTATGCTGGTGATGATTTGCCCTTGTCCTGGTGCCACCTGCTTTCACTGCAGCCTGGTTATATCACCCACTGGAAAGTACAGTCAATGGAGGACAGTTTTAGCACCACAACCATCACTTCATTGGTAGACCACGGCAGTATTCAAGGAGAAATTAGGTCCTCTTCTACCTCAGTTACAGTTTTCTTCCCCTCAAATGTTACAAAGAACAGGAAAAGAAGCTCTTTGTATGTCAGAGCGTTCCCAGTGCTCTGACAGCGGGAGAACAGATGTGTAAAGCAATGGCAGGTAACGATGCACAAAATTAGCATATCCAAGTTGCCGGGATTTTTTAATGATTTCTGCTGCTGGAACTACGTGAAGAAGACAATTTACAAATTTCCTGTGGTGGGTCTGACCCCATACTGCAGGGAGCACACAACACTTAGGTGCCACGTTACGCCAGAACTGAAGTATCTCAATAAGATGTGATAACATGATGGAAAAATACGTAGAGCGTTTAGCTTGTCCTCACCTCCCTCAGTTTACCTCCACCAGAGATAGAGGTCAGCCCAAATGGGCTGAGAAACCCACAGCACATAAAATTTGTTGCCCGAAACTGGCATGAACTTCAGGTTCAAAGTATTAGGCTAAAAATAAAGGTTTTCTTCTTTAGGAAAATGCCATGAAATGATGACAACCGCCCAAACAGACTAGGTAGCTGTTGCATTTTGATATTATGCTGATGTCATGAAAGAAATTTCAGATGTATTTGTCACCTCTGTTGCCAAATGTTACTGACTACTCTCTCACCCCATGGCCAGGGTCTCAGGTTAGATCCAGAAAGGATTGGCCATGAAAAATGAGGAACAGCCCAGCTTCCTATACATTTGCCAAATACCCATCATGATTTGGTGGGGACAGGTCATTGGTTTGGGGTTTTGGAGATGAGGAAGAATGAAAATGAAGTTGGAGGTATCTCACAAATACTATTCCTGTAAAAAGTGTCCAGTAATTAAGCACTGGCAGTTCTCACCCCATTCCTCTCAGCCCAAATCTTGCTACTAGAGAGCAAAACGAAACAAAACTTATGGCAGGTTCAGCTCCATTTCCTTCAGTTCAGAAGATGAGGATGTCTTTCAGATTCATGGCTTCAGGATTCAGAGTTTTTCATTCGGGAGATCTTGTCTAAAACTTTTATTTTGCATGAAATCAGCACTTGCTATTTATTGTATGATGCAAGTCCACATGCAGGTGGGCTGCCCATTTGGCTTCCTCAGACTTCTGCAGACAGAGCTGGACAGAATTTGTCGGGACTGCTTATGAATGCCTTCAGACTCCTTTCGGTATTAAAACAGTAAGTTGATTCATTAACCATTGCTTTCCTAGTAAAACCACTAAAGATGACATTTCGCTATAGAGACTTCATTAAAATAGTGACTGTACAAAAATGTTTTGACACAAAAGAAGAAAATATTGCTGCCAAGTTAAGAGACCTTGGTGAAACACTGGCCCAGGTTGCCCAGAGAGGTGGTAGATGCCCCATCCCTGCAGACATTCCAGGCCAGGCTGGACGGGGCTCTGAGCAACCTGATCTAGTTGAAGATGTCCCTGCTCATTGCAGGGGGTTGGACTAGATGGTCTTTGAAGGTCCCTTCCAACCCAAACTATTCTATGCTTCTATGAGAGCTTGAGCAGCAGAGTTTGTCCCCAAGAGAGAAAGAAGGGGCTGGGTGGAGGGGGCTTTGCAATTTAGGAAGCCACCACAGTCTGTTCTGAAGCCTAACATGAAGTTAAAACATGATCTGGCAAGACCCAAGGTGGTGTGGGGAGGTGGAATTTGCTTGCAAAAATCATCCTCCCTACCCAACCCATGAGTTTTTTTCCATTTTGAAATGGTTCCAGCTTATGATTTCCCAAAGCCTGATTTTTGCATTTAGAACCCTCTTGGTGCTTTGGAGGGTATTCACTTTGAAAAAAAGCTCTGGAAGATCTTTTCGGCTGCCTTTGCATCCTGTCATGCCATGGCTTCAATCAAGAAACTCTTTCCCTTTCTCCTCGCACAGGGAGGTAAGTTGTCAGCACAAGCAGTTATTTGTACAAAACGCTATGCACACTTGTAAGAGACTTGGTATCAGGCAGGTGAGAAAACCCTGAGCATAGGATGTCAATGTATCAATAACTAATTCCAGCTTAACAAAAGAATTCCTTCCTCCTCCAGCACTGAGATTCCTTTAGTTTGTAGTTTTTAGTTTTGACCATCATATTTCTATGGCCATTCAGCATTACAGAATGAGCAACTGCTGACAGAAATGTTTCTACTCCTGGCATGATCACTGAAGTATCTGGGGGTGATGTACGGAGTGGCTGCTATCCAGAACAAGAGCTTTCAGGAAGGTTTAGGAGGAATACTAAACCTTCTGCTTAACAAGCAAGCGTGTCACAACAGGCCACAGAGATGCTTTGAAATAAGATATGACAAGTTAAAACCTAAAGATGGATTAAATGTGTACAGAAATCAAAACCTTCTTTCCTCTTTGCGAATATAAATCCCCAGTGCATAACATTTTTTTAAGAAGCAGACACAAGTTCATCCTGTGCTCCTCCCTCCCCATCTTCAACTGCTTGTGGTCCAAGTAGAAAAAAAAAAACAAACATACTTCTGTCAAACTCTGGCAGCTTTCTGGCATGACACCGCAGAGTAACCTTTTATGTTACAGTTTGTGACTTTCAAACAGATATAAAGAACTTGCATTTTATCTGAATATATTTCTCCAGGTCAGAGAAGCTCCAAGAAGACGTTCTTGAATCTGTCACCAGTAGCTCGTTATTTTCCAGAAATTCCCCGTTCAGTCAGTTTTCTGTAATATCTGAAAAAAAGAAATCCAAGCAAGTCCTCCAAGACAAGGTGCCTTTTAGCCATGTATCCACCACAGGGTCTTGTGGGTGCTTAAGCAATACATTACTCTGGCAAATTGCTGACCAGGTGACATTTGGACCCTTCCCAATCTGGTTTCAAGCTTGTCAGTACTCGTTTAAAATAACACAAACAATCTGACACAGGCTGACCCTGTTTTGAGTTGGGCTTGGACAAAACAGTCTCCGGAGACCCCAGATAGCCTAAATTTTTTGAGGATTTTAACACGCATCGAGGTGGTCAGGTGCCACTCAATTCAGGTACCACATTGACAAAGGCAGTATCTTCAGGGGGTTACTGGCAATTATAGGCAATGGTAGTGTTTTTCATGATTGCTATTGGATTTTTAGGCACAATTATTATCAGCGTCATTACCTACTGAAAACCTGATGTGTGTTCAGCTATCAGCTTTCTGTTGGCAGCCCTGGCCTCTTTGACCCTATGTTGTCCTGCAGCTATGGTTGTTACACTGAACTGGACCTTTGGGGCTCATTTCTACCAAAACTCAGCTATGCTGTATTGATTATTTGTCTCGGAAAGAGTTGCCATCTGGATGATTAGCATGGACCATTGTCTGACCACTGTCTAGAGGCAAAATTAGCTGAAGTCCCACCATGCCGAAGCCACAACTGCTTTTTTTGATGTTTTCTGTGTTGCCTCTCCCTCCACTGACTGGATGGATGGTTGGGGAAATGCAGACCAGGGATCTCCAGGGTGTATTTTCTGCTGGCTGAGCTAATGAAGAGGTACTTGTTGCGGTGAAGTTTTTCATCCCTTTCAACATCATGCTGCATGCCAACCTCTGCATCCCAAACACCCTATTGTAGGAGCGTCCTGAGCATCCACCGATGCTCCCGCAGCCTTGACTTCAGCTAAAGGAAAAAACTTGACCCGATAGGGCTGTAGAAACCTTGCCGGCTGAACGTAAACCTGAACTTCAAAACAAGAGCCCTTCACTGCAGTTAGCACTGTTGGATTTTCACCCCTTCCAGCTCCCCAGCTATGCAGTGCGCAACCTGCCTTCAGCACCCAGTAGATGCCTGCAGCGTCACTGGCACCTGCGTTGCCCGGCTGAGGGCCTAGCCTGTCCTCCACTGCCTGAGCACCAAGACGCTTCAGGAGGTCTGAGCTGAGCTCAGGTGTAAGACATCCAGGATTCTCCCCCAAGCGCCTGAATGAGGAAAAACAATACAGACTACGCTTCTGATAGGAGCCGCTCAGCTGTCTAAGCAGTGGTCCCAGAGAAGTCGCAGAAAATCAGGGAAGAACTAGCCTGACTGCACAAACTTTGTTTCTGCATCTTTCTTTCTGACCGCCGCATGAGTTTCTAACGCACAAACCAAACTGAAGAATCAGCATGTTCCCATTTGTTATCTGGCTTTGAGACATCAAATAAAACCACAACAGTGCAACACTGTGAAAGCCGAACTTGCAACTAAACTCAGGTTGACTGAATGGCTTCTGCTCAGCAGTCTTTATGGTATTATTTCTTTATATAAACTTATTTTTGGCTAAAATTGCAGCAACAAAAGGACAGGTGAAAATACTGTTTGCGCAAACATGAAAAAGACAGCATGTCCTGATGATGAAACAGCACACGCAAAGAGCCAAGTGATTGGCTCGGATGGCCGTACTCTTCACTGGGTAAGAACTGGATGGATGGCTGGGCCCAGAGAATTGTGGTGAATGGAGCCAAATCCAGTTGGCGGCCGGTCATGAGTGGTGTTCCCCAGGGCTTGGTATTGGGGCCAGTTCTGTTTAATTTCTTTATCAATGATCTGGATGAGGGGATTGAGTTTGCAGATGTCACCAAATTGGGCGGGAGTATTGATCAGCTGGATGATAGGAAGGCTCTACAGAGGGATCTGGACCAGCTGGATCATTGGGCTGAGGTCAGTTGTATGAGATTTAACGAGGCCAAGTGCTGGGCCCTGCACTTGGGTCACAACCCCAGGCAGCGCTACAGACTCGGGGAAGGGTGGCTGGAAAGCTGCCTGGAGGAAAAGTACCTGGGGGTATTGACTGACAGCCAACTGAACATGAGCCAGCAGTGTGCACAGNCGGCTGAGGGAACTGGGGCTGTTTGGCCTGGAGAAAAGGAGGCTGAGGGGAGACCTGATCGCTCTCTGCAACCACCTGACAGGAGGTTTTAGCATGGAGGGGGTTGGTCTCTTCTCCCAAGTAACAAGTGACAGGACAAGAGGAAATGTGAAGGTGTAGATTGGATATTAGGAAAAAATTAGGAATGAATGACAGAAACCTACTTAAAACATTTTTTATTAAAAATCAATGTATTTATACATTTGTACATTCCACATACTGCTGTAGATATTCACCAACATAACCTTAAAGTCGGAAAGCATTAACAGTACAGATTTCCATCTGAACAAATTGACTGCAGGGGAAACTTCAGTTTTGTAATCAGACTTTACAGAATGTCATTAACTTATTTTATTCTTTTCCCTTTAAAAGTAGCAGCACATTTAATTATCAGTGTTCACAAGGCATAAGCCCCAAAGTGTTGTACAGCAAGAGAAAAATTAATTAGTAAATAGAGGCAATAGGAGAAGAGCTCACAATGAAAATGTATTAGTTGCTGTCTATCATAAACAGCAGGATGTTAATAAAACACTTCAAGCTATGCTGAATAGAGAGTGCAGCGAAGTGCGAAGGGTAATAAAAGTTTATTCTTGATACAACTGTATAAAATAAAATATTTTTAAATGTAATTCAAGACAGAAGTTCTGCAAAGAACAGATATTGTTATAGAGATTCGGCAGAATCAGGATAATGCTTGTGTTTTCGAATATGTTATAAAGGTCTTGGAAAACATATGCATACTCCATCCCTACCACCACCTTTCCACACCTGATGCCATTATATCAACTATACGAAAACCTAACAAAGTGACATTTTATTGAACAAAGACAGATGTGCTCAGGAATCCACCCAGACCTCTCAAGATTTACACCCATGTCAATTAAGTGGTAGAAGTGTGACACTGATCAGGTAACAAAGGTTGGAAAGGTTTTGGAGACTGTGGGTTGGGGGGAGCAAAGGGAGAAGTTCTCGTTGTAACCCGGACTCCTGTGCACACCTGAGCCACCACCACACTGTGGGCTGCCTGAAAAAGTCACTTCACAGCTGCCTGTGGTGAGCTCTGTGTAGCAAAAACCCATTGCTTATTTTCTCCAGGCTTTGAGATCAGTATTCTTCTAATATTATCCATGTGATAACTTATTCCCTTAAATCATAGAAACTAACTGAATTCTTTCTCGTAAATGCACAGCCATTAATCTTATTTTGAGCAGAGTGCCAGACTCTGGGCAATTTTTTCTCATTAGTATTTTTCCTCTCTCTTTGACTTGGAGGAAAAAAGCAGCATATGATGATGTATACACATCGTCGGTAATTTTATGTGAGGAAGCATGAAGATATAAAAGAGCAGAAAAGGGTTTAATGAGTGTTTTTTGTTTGTATCAGTGACTGTAACAGAGGATGGCTAAAAAATAAAGTCAGAGCTGCAATATTTCTGTCATTAGAAGCTACATGTTAAGCAAATGTGACTCAATATCTGCAAAAGCATCTGTGTGAGAGACTAATCTCATTTATTCTGTCCTGAATCACAGACACACTGTCACATAAAAAAAACCAAAATCTGCAGTATTGTTTTGGTTTTCACACAAAGTTGGAGGAGACTCAGTAGAGAAAAAAGAAAAAAAAAAAAAAGGTGAGAGAGATGAATTACAAACACAAATAATTTAGCAAGAGCTAAATTATTAAGAAATATTTTGACAGAATCTCCTCTCTTCAAGGGGAGGTCTAAGACACCACATTCCCTAACTAGAGAGATTACATCAAGCTTAAACTCCCAGAACCCATTTAATTTCCAAACTAGAGGATGGCCAAAGAAATATTCCTCTTTCCTGTCTCTCCTCCTCCACGTATCCAGTTGGCAATTAATAACCAGATTAACCATTCATTCCCTCCTTGCTGCTGCAGCCACACCAGAACTTGCCACAGTGACGACGCTCTCCTGGGGCTTCAGGTACACAAACAAAAAACGAGCAAACTGACAGTGCTCAAATAAAAGGTGGAATGAACTCCTGCTCTCCAATGTGAAGTTCTCCTACCCAAGGTTGTCCTACCTAGGGAAAACTGAACGCAGATCCTTCATAAATCTCCCAGCGATAGAGTACAGAACAGCACGCACCACTCCGACGTCGGCTGTCGTCTCCTCTGGTCAAGTATCGCCCCAAGGGGCCAGGTGTTGTGTGCGCACAGGGGAAGAGCATCCTCCACTGCCACCTCGCTGCTGAGCTCTGGCTCCACCTCAGCCTCCTGCTGGTTTTTTCTTTGCTTTTTCTTTCTGTTACCATTTGAGTTCCATATTAACAGATCCAAACGAGCTCTAGTGTAAGATTTAACTAAGAAACGGGTAACAATGTATGAATCGAATGTCAGTATTTTTCCATTCCACATTTCTGAGGGTGTTAGAAAAATTAGATTCTCCAACTTCAATATTAATCACCCTTTTTCATCATCTACGATTGCAAATATGCTAGCCTTGCATTACTCTGATTTCTGTATTTGCTCTGTATGTACAATTATCGTTACTGCTGCATTTTAGTCAAAGTAGAAATCTGAAAAAATACTGAATATTAATAAAGAATTGTTTAATCTTTTACAGCCATACCTTTCCATGCAATAACAATTAAGAACTTTCTTGTGGTCTGGAATGATATGATGGCTATTCCATCGCAACACTAGTTGACAAGACTAAGTTCATCACTACCTAGTGGCTAGAATTAGTCTTAACCATAGAATTAGTTTTAACCAGGGAGAGTGGTTGTCATTTTATTACCTCCTTATGAGATACAAACAACGAGCATACTGATGATGCTTGCAGCAAAAGAAACTACTTCATATGAATCGCATGCTACTGTACACACAAGGCTTATCGCATCTTTGTAAAACCACTTCCATTCTATCAGCGAGTATTTTGAGGACGGGCGACTACAAATCTGTCTATGTCATCATTGCCAGTTGTATACACAATGTCTGAAAACCCTGAATACCATACTGAATAATCTGCTCATGCCAGTGCCACAGGAGAATCGCTCATGCCAGAATTAAGTCAGAAATGACCACATTTGTCTTTTCCAAACGTGCCTCTCACTGAACGTGGCCTACGTGTCTTCGTAGAAAGAACTACAGAATTCCTTAATGGGATTTTATTTATTTCTTAAAACCCAACACAACAGCTATACTTTTTTAAATTTTAAACTCTGGCAAGAGAAAGATCCAAAGGTCTTTGGTTCAAAGACAAAGAAACTGATATTTTTTTTTCCCCTGGACATAGTGTGGTTGGCCCTTCCTGGAGGCAGCACCGTGCTTACAAAGCTGTTTCATAAGCCAAGCCTTCTGTAACAGGAAGCCTGCAGATCACACAGATATCCCGTTTTGCTGAAAGTCTCCACTCTGATTTAGAACACAGAAACAGGGAGCAGTTGTTCTAACTCGATTGCATGCTGGTCAGTAAGCTTGGCATTTATTAGAGCTTTACAGAATTGGAAGAAATGCTTTGACTTTGAAATACTTTGACTTGAAAATACTTCACTTTTATTTATAGTTGTCATTTTTGAATCTCTCATGTGGGAATCTGCTTCTTTTAAACTACTTTAAAATGGTTAAATAGCAATACAAATACTTACGGGGGAAGTTAAGGGTTTTTGTTGTTATTTGAAAATCATTAGTTTACAGAATGTTTTGTAAAATACAACAAATCCATTACCCCTGTAGTGCGCCTCTGCAGATTTTTTTTTCCCAATTATACCTTCTTTACATGATTTTGATTGCACAAAGTCATCCACAAGTACTAAAACCTATTCTCGTAGAGTTTCAATCTGCCTCAGTTATGTTATAGCAAACATTTAGTACATAACCTGTACACTTATGTATCAGCTACATCTTCATCCTCCAAAGAAACTCTAGAATGATACAAGATCAATTTATTCAACTGTATGTACAGTGTATTTGCATATTAATAAATAAATCAATATTAAAGTTAAGGTCTCTTCCCCCATATAAAAGTGACTACAGTCTGACCAGATAATCTGACTTAGCTTTTTTTTTTTTTCTTCTAAGCACAGCTGTGTGACTGAGGCTGTTTCCACTCGCTTTATTACAGTAACTGTAGGAGTAGAAACCTAACAGACCAGTGCTTACATGTAAATTCTATACAGCAGAGGGGGCAAAATGTATTAAAAAGTGCATCAAAAGCCAACAATTTGTAGAGCAAAACCAAGTTAATAGTGTGATCCTGGGGAAGAGAATCCAGCCCAAAAGAGGACATGCTGCAGCAAACAGTATAACCAACACACATTTTTGTCTTGATAGTAAGCTGCATGATGCCAGTCTTGTCACGTAATGTTCCAAGAATTCCAACTCCAATAGATGCCATCCCCACCTCTACAAATTTATCAACACCACATTCAGTGCAAAGTGACATTTCTTAAAATAAGTGTTTGCCTTGTTTCCATAACATTCATCCTTACTCTGAAGAAAAGGCTCATTTTCTTTTACTGTTTATTACTATGTACAGAAGAGCCTATATCTGCACCTCTCCATTTCTGGTAGTGAATTTTCTTTTCTATCTACATTCATTAGAAATCAAAAAGATGAGTGGCGATATTTCGTATTTACTGGAAGTCTTCCCATTAACCTGAAGACCAGCTGTTCATCTTGATTTATACCTAAAGTAGCTGCACTCTGTTCTTTCCTCCAGCCCACTTTCAATGGGGTATAAGTCACAGGAATCTGTGGGACCGGAACACATTTCAAGTCTGATTGCTGGAGCTGGAAGAGTGATGAGTCACGTTTGAATTCAGTTGTCTGTTTGCAGCACAGTGTGTGTGGACCACACCTCCATTTGGGTACCTCACAAATACAGGCTCACAGAAAGGATTTTGGCACACCTGACAAACCTTTTTGTCCGAAAGAAGAATTGGATTTCCTTTTTGTTTAACCTAAAGAGAGAGGGGGAAAAAAAAAAAAATCCAACCATGAATCTCACAAGAAAGGAAGAAAAATTATGAGGCATATAATTTCAACTGTACCAAATGGATGAACCTGGCCAACAAAAGAGGTAGTAGGAAAAAACAGCCTGAAATATTAAACTTGAATTCAGTTTCCAAATTCATTCTCATTCTATTTGATGTTTCCTCTTATGTACTGCTTTTTTATTTTCTTCTTTCTTTTTCTTTAATTAAAAAAAGCACTCACACATTTAATGCAACTGAAAACCTGATGCAGCTTCCTAAACAAGGCCACAGGAGAACTCCACAGCAAACTGAGCACTGATGCTTTTTTATTTCAGACAGATCCTACTGGATATACCGTCATTAGAACAAAACATTAAGAATCTGCTGGAAGCTTTAGCAACACAGCTCTAGCTAGGAGTAGAAGAAAAGTTCACAAGTGAATTTACCACTAACAAAAGCTTCTAACAAGCTTCATTTAATACTAAAGTGCTGGATAATTTTTTTTTTGCAAACTCTGACAGGTCTCAATCCTAGTGAAAAAACCCTAACTCACATTTGTTAAAGTTTCTGCAAGAACTCTGTTAACCTGTAAA
This sequence comes from Pampusana beccarii, assembly GCA_013399365.1. Taxonomy (NCBI): domain Eukaryota; kingdom Metazoa; phylum Chordata; class Aves; order Columbiformes; family Columbidae; genus Pampusana; species Pampusana beccarii. The sequence goes on from VWYH01008208.1 coordinate 60,981, forward strand.
TCCCAGATTCACTTTCATTCAGCCCAGAGTTCAAAGTTATTACTATTTCAAGGCCCCCCACCTTTCCTTTTGTTTTACAGAGAAAGCATAACATTAAGTTTCAATCTAGCAGTCACAGCAAAAAACTAATAAATGCAGCAAGTAAAATGGCCAAGGACAGGAAGACAACTTTGTCCTAATTTTGCAACCTTCTTCTGATTATTATGTACCAAAGGACTTAACTGTAAAGCTTCAAAGTGCCTCTATTAAAAAAAAACAAACCACAAACCAAACCAAACAAACATAAAACCCCAAAACCCAAAGCAAACAACAACTACCTTCTCGTGTTTGTAGATTAAGTTTTCAGCTTGTGCTAACCCAAGTGCAGCCTGAGTCATCCTTTTTGTATGAATGCTTTGCCTCACTGCTCCAGCCAGGAACGGGGAGAGGAGCTGCACCGACCAGCTGTCGGGCACCAGCTGCAACACTAGAGCCGCATCGAATTGGGCAGCGTGGTTGTTCAAGAGATCCACAGCAGGCATGACCAGTGCACAATCCGACCTGCCCGGGTCCAGGTACACTGACAGCAGCAGATGGAAAAGCCTCCGTCTGTACTGCACGTCTCTGTTCTCAGAGTTCCACGTACAGTATTCTTCAGCAGCGTGGAAGTCCTTTAACTTGTGGACGAGGATATGCAAAGCCTTCTCGTGTTCTTCTAGTTTTCCGTATAAAATTGCACTTTCCATATGAAGGTCTGTGCCCTGGATTTTGTCTGTTAAATGAGAAACAAGGCAATATTTGCTCAGTGGAGAAGACAACTACTCCCTCTTCCAGAGTCAATGCAAACAAGCCCAAAGAACTCAACCCCTGCTAATTTTGCAGGTGTGCTGGCAGCTATAAAGAAGACAGATGTTTATAAGCATGACAATGCCTAGATGTATGGAAACACATCTCTAACAAGAGAGCACCAAAAACACAGGAAAAAGAAATTACTAAATATCAGGTGATAAAAAGTGTCACCGACATCTTTTACATTCTAGCATGTCAGCCTTGCACATTTATTTCTGCACATGCTGCTATCAGGCATGATAAACTGTAAGCTGAAGCTGTAATATTTTTAACCTCTGCTTCTCTCAATATTATAGAAGATTACAGAATAGTTTAAAGTCCATCAAAGACAAAGATCAAATAGTACTTCCCTTTAAGAAAAGGACGCTACAAACCCTTAATCCTGCCTGGCAGTTTAAAGTTAAAGCATCAGCAACAGGCAGGGGGAATGGCAAGTTCATTCAGCATTTCAAAATAAAGTAGAAAATGCTCTACTTATTATAAAGGTGATAAAGATTTGGCATAGGCCTTTGTTTTTCTCCCCAAAATATTTTGGTAATTGAGGAAGAATACCCTAACATGCATTGATCTCACCTCACTTAAGAACTGTCATGTAAGAAATCCTGTGTTTTGAAGTACATGCATTTAAAGAGAATAATCCATCTTGTAACTCTTGCCCTTAAAAATTTGGTTAAAAATTAAAATATGAAAACGAGCAAGAGTTTCAATGACTGTGTTATACTTGTACGTTATCTATCATACAATGCTTCATTGACTGGAAAGGCAAGGGAACATTAAACAATGATAAATTATTTTAGTTGCTCTTTTTATTTCCACATCCACTGGATTTTTTCACTGAATTTCAAAAAAACATATCACACCTTTCAGTACAATAATAAGTCATTTCCTTTTCATTTAATGCAAGGTACATTAAGAAAATAGCCACTATAAGCACTGGCCAAGAAAAAAAAATTTAGCTCATCTGTTGCTTGCCTTATACCAACAGCAAGATGTATTTCGCACTTTTCACTCAGAGATGCTCATATTTTTGTTTAGCGTGAACCCCAGCTTTTGGGATGAGAATGGGTTATGGACAAACAAGTCCTTGCTACTCAGATTCCTCAAAGCTTCATTTCAGTTCACTGAGAAACAGACTGCTCAACAAATAAACTTGTAACTCTTCAATCTGCAAAAAGCTTGTCACAAGTCACATGCTCATCATTAAAATGAAACTGACTATAAATTAAGAAGATAATTGTATGAAGACACTTTTTAGCTTCCTGCTGGAACTGACATAGAGTATCTATAATAAACAACGTGCATCTTACCCAAAATGAAGTGAATTCTATAAAGATCAGATTTCTGAAGAAAACTGCGTAGTTTAAACAGCAGCTCAGTTGTTTCTGTACAATTATCTGTGCTCATAGATTTTAGCTGAAGTATTGCCTCCAAGTACAAGACAGCTAGATGAGTATGGTACTTTTCTTTCTAAAGATGAAAAGAACAATGTTAGCTCAGTTTACAAAGAAAACCCCTTCTTCCCGCCCATAGCAGTGATGAATATTTACATAATTACATGGAAATGTGTTTTAAGTTATCTATTTAATTCAAATTAGTCATAAGGTCTTTTGTTCATGCAGATAGACAACTTATTCAGACAAGCTCTACAAGATACAGCATACCTATAGTATGGGATTTGCTTTCATTAATACGGATATTTCTAAAATGTAGATATGGAACATCTTATTTCTAAACCTCATTTCACCTTAAGTAAACAAGATCTATAAATAGCTTTTCTTGTGCAAAAATTACTTCATTTCAAAAGTTCATTTAATGAAAGCCAAAGCAGTAAAGCTCATCTCCATCCTTCGGAGTACAACTATGATCTCCACTGTGTCTTCTCCTTTTGTTTCCCTTGTAAAATGAGTAATTTTAATCTAATTCATTCTTCTTCACATTCAGGTATGTTCTTTGACCTTTTCTATTTCTACAATGGAATTCGAGAAAGCCACCAGAGGCAGACAGGCACTCTGAAGGCACAGTGCTTTTTGTGTTATCCACTACCCAATATTCATCAAAACAAGTTGATGATTTGACTGCTTCAAACATTCTCACTAAAGCTTTTACAATAACCTAGTACTGGGCATTCAGCATCCACAGTGATTTGGAATCCTACAGTGAGAGGTGCACGGTTTATTTCCATCACTAATTGCTCAAATCTCTCCAGAAGGACAGAATAAAACAACTACTTGTAAAACACTAAATTAGCAGTTTTAATATATTGCTGCCACACTGCAATAGAATTAGCAGTTGCTCAACCATTTTTCTATGATCTTATCAGAGAGAGGTTTGAGCTCTGAGAGGGGGTTAAGCAACTGTCTTGCCATCATGGGAGTCAAAAAGTTAAAAATAATGCAGATATCTGCTCTTCATCTTCTACTTTAATCTTAAAACCACGCCTTCCCTACTCAGAGTACATCTGAAAGCCTTCAAATTATGCTTATTTCTTCTAGACTTGGGCTTTTTTCAGTTGTTCATCACAGTCTGCATTCTGAATCCTATGTTACTTTTAATATTCTTGTAGGACTCACCTCTATTTTTCTTTCCAATACTAGATGTTCTAGATATTTAAGACGTGCTTTAGGATATTTGTTAAGGCAACTGATTATATCATCTGGATTAATGTTGTTTTTCTCCTGTTCTTCCAAAGGTCTTTTAGTGAAAATCTGTACGCCGACCTAGAAAGAGTTAATTGCATTTAATTGCATTTAGGAATGCAGTGACAATAATTTTATTACCTTTTTATTTTGAATATTTATCTAATAGCACTATCAGATTAATTAGTACATTATTCAGGAAGATAAACAACAGAAACCCCTGCTCAACACCACCAAGATTACACTACTCTGTGCTTACCGCGATCTCACTCACTCCCGTCTCCATTACCTCAATTTGTAGTCTACACATTATCCAGCCTATAAATCTCACGTTGGGCACAGCCTCCACAAACAGTAATACAAAAAGCACTGAACAGATCTGAATAGCGGCAGAACAAGAGACTTCAGCCCTTCGCAGTGAGAAAGTGTAAGTCAGAGGCCAGAACGTTTACAGCCTCATCGCTGTGTATATCATCATATTTAAGAGACTTCTAAAACGACCACAACGAAAGCTTAGAAATCTGTCATTGCATGTAATAACTAAGTTTTAAATTAATACAAATCAGGCACTGACAAGCTCCAACGACACAGACTGATACAGCGTAAAGCGTTCTGTTTAACAGCACATCAAAATGACGGATGTTACAAAACTATTTTTTTTTAAATTTTGGTGGATTAAGTTAAATCTCACAGCAATGAGGTTTCATCTTGAATGAAGGATATTTACTCCACATCCTAGTGTACACAGGTATCACCCATTACTAGAATCCTTTTTTAAAAGAGACAGCAGCAACAGCTAACATGTTAGGCAATTTTTTTTTTCTTTTATGATTTGAAAATTATCTTGCTTAATAACAAGAAAAACAGAAAACATGCTGTATCTTTCATTGTATAGAATGACCCAAACTTTGCTTTCAGAAGAAAAAGAAAGTATTATCACTAGCACTTGTTAACAGATGGACTTAGAAGAATTTAGAAAACCAGAAGTTTTCTTCTGATGATCACTATTTAACTGGAACAAAAACATTCTGTAAAAATGGTCCAGTTACCTATCAAGATGGAACAACATTAATGAACACCCAAACACCACTATAGGGAAGTATTTTATATTTATGATGTGCTGGGAAAAGTTCACGAAATCACAAACCTCTTCATTTTTTTGTAAAACCCATTCAGAGTATTTCCACACTAGGTCTTGGTCTGAGCAGAACGTAAGGAAATCTACTATATATTCATAGAGATCTGATCGTGTAGAATCTTGAATGTCTCCATCAACTATTTTCACCCATAACTGCAACAAAAACACAAAAAGATTAAAGTGCTTAAAACATGTACCAACTCCTCCAACTCAAAATTCACGTTGAGCTACTACAACACTTAGTATTAGCCATTGGTACCCGTGGAATTAGAAATTGCTCCTAGCAACAACAACTGGAAGGGAACTTAGGGGTCACTAAATTCTTGCCTCCTCTCCATTGCAGGCTTTTCTTATGCTTGCCATATTCAACTAATTCAGACCCCTTTTCACATGGGTTCTCACATTCTGAGAGTGACTGGCCAAATACTTCAGGAAGAGGTACAGTAATCACAAAGAAAGCTTTCAATTCAAGTCCTTTTCTCAAATGCACGATATAATTTTTATGTGTTCTGTGCGTGCAAAATTAAAAGCAAATTATATAAACAATTCAGAATAAAACCTGATTTTTTGCTCTTGTTTAATTTTGACTGAAGAACTTTAATTACCATGTGACGTTATTTTTACCTAAATTATAAGTAGAATTGAAAGGTGCTATATCTAACAGACCAGCTTAGCACTAAACCTTGTTCCTTGAAACAAACAGGTACATAATGGTTTTGTTGTCCTTGCTGGTTTTCTGCTGGGGGTGTTGATTGACAGCCGGCTGAACATGAGCCAGCAGTGTGCACAGGTGGCCAAAAAGGCCAACAGCATCCCAGCTTGTAACAGGAATAGTGTGGCCAGCAGGACTAGGGCAGTGACCGTGCCACTGTACTTGGTGCTGGTGAGGCCACGCCTTGAATTCTGTGTTCAGTTTTGGGCTCCTCATCATAAGAAAGACATTGAGGTGCTGGAGCGAGTTCAGAGAAGGGCAATGAAGCTGGTGNTGGATATTAGGAAAAATTTCTTCATGGAAAGGGTTATCAGGCATTGGAACAGGCTGCCCAGGGAATTGGTGGAGTCACCATCCCTGGAGGTGTTTAAAAGGTGTTTAGATGAGGTTCTTAGGGACATGGTTTAGTGCTAGAGTTAGGTTATGGTTGGACATGATAATCCTGAGGGTCTCCTCCAACGAAAGTAATTCTATGATTCTGTTCTATAAATTACTACTTACCTAACTGATTTGAATGCATTCAACAGTGTTATTGTGATTAACAAACTCAAAAAGCCACACAGTAAGACAAACTACTTAAGTTACTGAATAAAGTCTGAGACAAATATGTTATTTATTGATCAAGAACATATTAATTTTTTCTAGATGAAGTTTTGCAGACAGGAATAACAAAATTATATAGTCTACAGACCACTGCTGGTCCTAGTGACATCAGAAGGGGGGTGTTCAAAGGGGTTACTAACGCAGCTGAAACCCACACATCTTGCAGACTGTGTTCACTGTCCATTATCAGATAAGGAAATAAACACCCAGTTGCTGCCAGTGTCTGCCATGAGATTAAAATACAGCTTTGCTGCATGTATACAGACTAATCAGCACAGGGTATGTTCTTGAAGTCCCTCAAACACCTTTTAAAGTGACCTCCTGATTATTTTAGTGCTCCTGACCATCTTTTAGAGCACAAACATAGGTTCTGGTATGCCCAGTTCTGCTTAAAAAATAGCATACAAGCATCTAAACAGCCGTCATCTTCAGTAAGCTCTTCAGGTTTTTCCACATGTAGCATACTGATTTATTCAAGGAAGTCTTAGCATGATCTTCTCTTATGTATATGCATCACTAATTTTCAAGCAGGTAAACTACCACTTCAGATTTTATTTTATGGTATTTTGGAATGTTATATAGACGACATTAAAAGCTTCATTCTAACCTGAAGTGCTGCAGCATCCTGACTATTGTAGTGATACAGGAGACCAAGGGCAAAATACCTGTGAAGAAAGAGAAAATATTAAAATTGCTAGATCTTCCAAATAATTTCATTACGGTCTGATTAGCATAGAATAACAAATAAGTGCTTAGAGTGGGATTTTTAGGTGACATGTACACAGGCATGTCTACACTTGAACAAGTGTCTGTAGGCTCTTTTTCAGAACCAGAGAGAAGTTCTGTCCTAGAAACGTGTCTGTCTCTCCTGTCCCTAAGGCTCCAAGTTAAAGTATGTGTCAAATTAGAGATGATTCCCACACTGCTCTTTGAGTTTTATATACAGACTTAACACACAGCTCCAAATAATAAATACTCCTCCAATAATTGATTTAATGACACCTGATTAATTTTTTATAATGCTTTTACTCAAAAATCTGTTCTAGCATCAGAAACATGTTTTCTTTACTGCAGCATGAAATCAAGTCAGGCAAGGAAGAGCTTTGTACAGTGCCATTACAGAGTTTTTTTTGTGTACTGGAATAAAGGTAAAGTTCTGTAATGGCTGTTTTCATGGAATGATATTCTACCATTCACATTTATAAAAGTTTGCCATGCCAACCATACTTACCAAGAAGATTTAACAAAAACACCTGAAATACATGAAATTACCCTAAATCTAACCACAATTAAAGACCTCGCCACCGCTGTAATTGCTGCTACTACACAACATAGTTTAAAGATCAAAGAAATGAAATCCAAGACATAGACACTACCTATGACTGGAGTTTGTAGTTTACACATTTACTATCTAGTGTTTCCTCTTTAAAGAGTAAGAGCCAATTTTCCACCTGCTGGCATTTCCAATTTGAAGTCATTTGCAGTCATCTTAAGCAACCTCCTTTTGGTGAATCCGCAGGGGCACAGAGAGTGTGCCATTCGAAAGTAAGATCTCTTTCCCTGAATAAGCAACTACAATTTTAAAGCCACTACCTGGGTAATACCTTCTACCTGAGGTAGTGCATGCTTTAGGGCATATTTTTATTCTGTCCCTGTACTACTACTGCATCCATTTGACTCTCACACTGTCACAAGTGCAAACAAATCAGACTCTTTTCTTTTTTTTTTTTTTCCCAAACTTGTACCAATCCCTTATTTTTGTGTTAGATACAGAAACTTTCAGAGAGAACTCTGTATTTATCAGGATAAGACAGAATGCATTTCCTTTACCTCAAACCGTCAATTAATACCTTTCCGCTAACATTTTTAAATGCTGACAAGTCAGGTTAAATTGTCTTTTTGACCTGAAAGCACAGAAACTATGAAGATTTGAACATGTTGCCCTAGAAGCCAATAGCATTTAAGACAACTTCCCCTCTGGTCTCAAAGGTGCAATACTCAAAAAACCCACTCACTTTTTGTGTTTTTCCAGCCAGGCAGCACTATCTGTTAAAAGACAAAAGTTCTCTGAAACGAGCAGATCCAGCAGGCTTTCATGATTTGCCTCCGCGTACAGCTTGAGTAAAGCTGTGTCAATATCTTCCTTGTAGCCATTTGCCACCTCAGTGCTGCGGACTTCGTTCAAGTAACTCATGAGGAATCGTTTGCATTTTGTCATCTTCTCCTGGTCCCCTTGGGTCAGCTGGTTTAGGTCCGCGTACTCATGCAGAGGGGGATGAGACCGTATAAATGAAGAGGAAGTAGGCAACAGGAAGGGGTAGAGAGAGATCAGCTCCCGGACATCAAGCTGGCCGCTTCTGCAATTACAGTGTCAAACTAGATGAAGCAAAAAGAAAGAAAAAGTATACATAGGCACAAAAAAATAACATACTGGGAATGTGTGCACACATATGCTTTGAGTCAGGACACTAACAGGGTGTCACTTTCTGAAAGTTGTTGCCTTCTATGCTGGAGAAAATATACTCAGAACAAACTTGGAATTTTTTTTTGCTGTTTCTATGCAGACTTGTTTATCATTCTTTTTCCTCCTTTAGACATTGAGAGCTCTGAGAATTCAGAGACTGGCCAAGCCTTTTGCTTTCGACATCCCACAGCTGTTCTGCGGTATATACAAACATCACCTGAACAGCCTTAGTGCAGTTCCTAGGACTGTCCTAGACTTCATCCATACATTATGGGAGCCAGCCCTTCGATGGAAGCAAAAGAAAACGGAGAGAGAGAACCCTTTCAGGCAAGCCACAAACACTGTGCAAGTGTAACTCTGTAGAAAACAGAAACTTATTGTAGAAAACTAAAGTTTTTGGAACAGATACTTGGATGATGAAAACATTTTCCCTAACCCTGAAAAGCACCAAATTCCTCCTTAACCAACTTCTTAAGGAGGTTCTGAAAACAAACCATGGATACTGATCATGCACCCATCTAACCAACAAGCACTAGTCTATTCTACATGCATAGGTCTTGGGTGTACATCAATGGCAGATGCTACAGGGTGGCGTTTCCGCTTTGCATGTGAAGGGCATTTATACTTTATCCAGGAGCATGTTGTAACATAGATCTGCTACACAAAATGTTTTCCTTTCAGCCAAGATTGAAGAAATTCCTCAAGCATTTGGAAAGTGTATCTTGTGACAGAAGAACAAAATGAGAAGTTTTGTCACATATGGGAAATAACTACCCAAGTTCCACAGCTAGAATGAGTCCTCCTCCCAGGCCTTGCTTTAGAAGAACAGCAAGAAATCAGGATTTACATTTTATTTCCCTGTCAAATTTGTTGTTCAGAATTAATCTGTAAAGATGAACAGATGATAATATTGCTGAAAAAAACAAAATCAAAATGAATGGAAAGTTCTCTAGAAAAACACTGGCCAGTTATTATTTTGTTGCAAATAAAACTTTAAAAAAAATGTTCTTATCTATCCAGTGATCAGCAACCTCAAAAAGACTTCCCCTTCACAACCCTGACTGGAAAGAATTCCAAAAAGATACAAGTTGTAACGATAGAAGTAGAGGAAGCAGCAGATTTCTGCAATTAATAAAGCATGAAAGATCCTGACCATCAGGTTCAGCCCTTCCCTGCTGTTGTAAAGTAACTGCGGCAGTGGGACACGTCCCCAGTTGTTCACTTCTTGACAGAGAAACAGTTCCAAAACCATCCAGGAAATAAGAACTAGTAGGAAGCACTGCCACAACAACACAAACTTAGAACTTTAAAAAAAATTAAGACAGTAAATACTGTCCTTCGGCTACAAAATCTATACCTAGTGAGTGCAAAGCACGGGAACAGCAGCACAACCAATAGAGGACCACAACAGAGAAAAAACTGAACATGGCAAGCCTTCCCAGGGGAAGAGCTTTGAACAGCAAGCTTTTCTGATTCATTCACAGAGAGCTCCTACTGCCTAAAAAACACCTCTGCGCTAGAAAGGCCAGCCTCTGATCGAGAGCGAAGTGTCCATGTCTAGATTTCTGCCGTTGAAATTTCCTTTTGGTTCCTCTTTTCAGACTTGATATTTGGTTTTGAAATTCTTAGATCTACATTATGATAGAACTCACAAGTTGATGAAGACTTTTTTTTTTTAAAGAGGCAGAATAACCAAGAAGGAACAAGTTTTGCCAGTGGTTTGACCTGATGGTTCAAAGAGAGTTCAGGCTTTCAGGATGAACTAATCTAACTGTAGCTTTGGCTAGTCTGACTACTCGTGAAAGTTTAAGACTTGTGGAGCACCAGAAAAAATATATTACATGAGATGTATCATACTAGAAAATTAACCCCATTTAGAGATTTCCCCATCCCCCAAGGTTCTTCACTGATTTGTTTTATAACAAAAGCTAGCCTGTAACTTTAACAACATCAACAATCTACTCAAAATTAGTGCAGAAGCAAGGAGTCTTGATAAATCTGCAGAAATTCAATTATAAACATCAGTTCCCATGCTGGCTGTGCTGTCAAGTATTTGGAGATGGCCTAAGCTGAGATGAAGACTATGACCATGGAGACAGATGAAGTTGTTAAAAATGCTATATTTAACATGCCACTTTTAATAAGTTTTAGAACATTTTCCAGCTTCTACATCCTTTAGTCCTACCATCCAGCTTTTCCCAGATGAGGAAGCAGTCAGCTGCGTCACTTCTGAACTTCAGGGACTCTGGCCTTAATGACCATCTGTTTCCAAAAGAGGAATCAAAACCAGCTTCCAACTCAGGGTAGCCCAAGCCCTGGGCTGTGAATCACCAGTGGTTCTCTCAACAGGCCTGACTCAAGCTCATGTTGTACTGTTTTGCTCTCCCCGCAGCAAAGATAATCAGCAACCAAGCAGCTCCCTTAAAAGCATAGTATCATTCAGAACAAACTCGTCCAGAAAAATATTAAATACCAAATACTAAACAATGACCCCACCTGCATGAATGGTTCACATTTATCTCACGGCTTATGGCTCCTGGGATCTGTGGATGCCTTTTTGCTTTGGCTCCTTCCACCACATTTGGAGGAAACGGTTTAGGAGAAGTCTATGCAATTTAGGTGTTTTGCCTAGATCCCACTGGCTGTGATAAAAGCTTATATTCTTGAATCACATTTAAGATGCACATCTCGTGCTGAGTCGTACTTCTGATGTCTCATGGTATAAATACCAGAATTTTTTTAACCTTTCCAGTACAGGAGTGACTGTAGTTATAAGTCTCTCTGTAGCCTTTCCCAGGTGAGATAACACTGGGAAGAGTTAACATTTCGTTTTTAGAAAAATTCTAGTATCTGGCACGTCAGATGTAAGCAACACCTACCCAGTGAAAGCACGTAACCAAATACACTGGAGAGGAATGGTTTCACTGTGACAGCTACCAACATCTCAGCAAGACATCTAGAGTACAGCAAATGACCTGGTTCGTCTAACTGCATGCAAGCCTCCAATGATATAGCAAACATATGTAATATAAATCACAACTATGTAACACAATCAGAATTCTGTTATTGCTTATAACAGAACTTGTCAGACAAAAGAAGTCCCCGTGACAGCTCACTGAGTTTAATGGTAACAGATCCAACTAAAGAAAGCTCTCCTCTCTCTGTTGAACTATTTGAGTTTCAATAAAGCTACCACTTCCTTCCTTTTTGTCAGCCTTCTTCAGTATTCAGAAGTATCAGCATAACCAAAAGGAACTTAGTATTCCTCTCAGAAGTTTCAATACTTAAGAACTATGAAGTTAGGCATAAGATACAACTGTATCTTGATAAGGCTATCCACAAAGCATTATTGATGCAAGAAAAAGAGACCTTCAGCCCAATATAATCACTTCCCTTGCTAGCCTGTAACTGACAGATATTTTCTGAGGAGTGAGGCAATCTCACTTCATGTTTGACCAAAAGAAGGCCCATGTCTCACCAAGTTCTTGGACGTACTGCTGCCACTCTGTTTTCACTGCTCAATCCATGGCATTTTAAGGCTTAAGTTATTTCTGACTAACACTTGCTTGAAACACTTGTGGAGCAACACATGGGCATGGGAGGAAGCGGTTGCACAGACTCCCATTATCTTGCCCATTTGAGCAGCAGTAAGTCTAAACTGAAAAAGACTGAGCGTATATCTGGGCATAACCTTGTACTTGACCTGGGCGATCACCAGGGCTGCAAATCAGAGAACCTGGATCCCATAAGGAGTTTTTCAGAGTCACCAAAACATTCTGAGTAGCTCATATATGGCTGACCAGAAGAAAAGCACAGAAAACCTATCTTTGTTTTCTCCCCCTAGAAGACTTCAGCAATTCATGAACTGTTCTGTTTTGGAGTTGCAGCTTTTAGAGGAAGGGAACACCCTCAGATGCTGACGCAGCTCCAAAATTCATGCCTGGACAGCACATTTTCTTGTGAAACACATTTCTTTCTATAGAGGAGCTCCTACAATCCTGTTCATTGAAGCTCATTTGTCAGATGAACCACTAGCTGGATGGAGGCTGCACACCTGGTCTTGGTTCCTTGCATAAGGTGCTGGAGCTCCCTGCAGGATATATTTCCCCCTTTTTACTGGTTTTAAAAGATCCTCAAGCCACAGCCACCAAGGCAGGGTCCCCAGACTAGAACCCAAAGGGAATTATTGCCAGGCAGGGTGGAATAAAGTAACAGAAAAGAAGCTAATGTTGAAGTGTCAGCCATAGTCAAGAGAGTTGCAGAGCTACACAATTCTGGCCACCTAACCACAGCTAGACAACAAAGACACTTAATAGCCAGTACAACCTCAACAACCTATTTTACCAAAGCTGGCCACGCTGGAAAAACTGAAAAAAGCACATTGGAAAGCCACACAGAAGGGCTTTGTGGGAATTTTGTAAAGGACTCCTAACAATGTCCAGCTTGTAACTCTTCAGATGTATAACACAACAGTGATTCAGCCAGCAGGATTACAGGGAGGAGGAAGACTACAAGATGCTCACCAATGCCAACAATTACAACGACATACAGAAAGTGGTTATGGCCAAAACAAATTGTCACTAAAGGCTGTTCAGGCTTTTCCTGTCACTCCCTAATTTTCACTCAGTGCTCATTCAAGACCAGTGTCTCCCATTATCCTTGTGGGCAGGAGGCAAAATGGAGAAGTCCCTCATCAGTAGTAACATCCTCCAAAGCTTTACTTTCCTTGATACATTCGCATAAACCCAAGGACAACTTTTTTCCTGTACTGTACAAACCTACAACAGACAGCAAATCATCTAACCTTAATCCGATTCCATAGACTCTAAACTGATTTAAAGTGAATTCCAGCAGATAACAAACAGAGTTATTTTATGTGGTCAGCATGGATTATACTGTGGACAGGGCCAAATCACAGAATGAGGCAGGGCTAGCAGAAATTAAGTTATCAAGGAAAATAAAGATAATGAGCAGCACTTTTTAAATAAAAGTGGAGTACCAAGGTCAATTTGTAAACAAGTGGCTGCTGAAACAGCTAAATCAGGAAGGCTACTACAGACTTCAAGAACAAATAATATGCCTTCTAAAAAAAGCCTAGAAGAACAAGTGTTAAAACAAATTCAGTATCAGCATCCTCAAAAAAAAAAAGTGCAATTGTGTCAAAAATACCTAAATTTTAACTAATATTTAAACTGTAAGGTTTTTTTTTTTCTTAAAAAAAAAAACCAGGTAATGTTCATGCTGTAAATCACAGCATAGGCTCAATAATAAAGCCTTGACCTTCATGGGCATAAAGTAAAATCCAAATCGCCATAAAACATTCAGATTACACAATTACAGCATTAATGGTACAGTATGTTAGCATACAAAAAAAAAAATCAGTTGCATCAACTCTTCAGTTATAAAGTTGTTTCAATGTTACTCTGTTTTTACCCACAACAAAATCATTTGATCACAGTGAACTCTCATCTGCATAAAGGAAAATAAAAATCAAGCTAGTAAGTTTCTAAAACCAAGAACACTAACTCCTTATTTAAAGATGATAAATTAACACATTTCTTGTCACACAATTACCTGAAAAGTTCTTTTGCTTCAAGGAACTGAAGCTGTGCAAACTGTATAAAACCTGCTTGCTGCAGGATTCGTTTGTACATCACCTACGGAAAAGAAGGGGGAAAAGAGGTTTATTATATTTGTAAGGAGATATTTATGTAGCGCAAGTCACTACTGCAATAACCACCTGCCAGAAACACTGAACGCATGGTCTTCAACCAGACCTCATTACATGCCAAAATAAAGCCTTGATCTTCTACATTTTAAATTGCATGTACCTCAATATACTGAATCTATTGGCCAGACTCAGTTTCTTACATGGAAGTGTGTGAACGCAACACTGTTCATGAGTACTTATTAAAAGCAAAGTCAACAAATAGCAAATTTAAGTTTTCTTATTCAAATAGTGACTCATCTGACATCAGTGTGACTTGCCTCAAGTTTCTGCTCATAGTATTTACAAATGTAATAGCCAATGGTCATCTCTGAACTTCTCCATAATTCAGCAGACACAAAAAGACATCTAAACTCAAGGGTGGTCTCACTTGACCACACAAAGCCAACTTTCTCCCTGTCTCACCTCAATTTCGCAGCAACCTTGCTGTGATTTTCATATTTTCATCCCCAGCTGATGACCAACCATACTTCTGACTTTCTGCCAGTTTGCATTTGTGTGGTTTGGTTTTTTTTTTGGTAATAAAAGTTCTTCCAAAGAAGTTCAACATATCCACTATGAAGTATATTATGCAATATACATAAAAATATGGTTAGAAAGACGAGCACAAGTAAACCATATTAAAAGCTATGTGTTACGAAGTTTTACTGTTAAGATCATGCCTAGACAGGAAAAGGTTTACAAAGAGTTCACTAGAAAAAGAACATAAAACTACTTTAAATGCTAGGTATTTATTTAAATTGAATGGTCAGTTAGTTACCACCAGATTAAATAGTCTTCATGCTCAGAATATTTCCAACAGCAAAAGAGAATTACTAAAATAAGGAACCCAAACTATGCCCTGCAAAGCATCCACCTTTTGTGACAACACTGGTATTTTGCAAATAGACCCAGCTACATCCACGTGCCCTCTGTTTTTCCCTTCAATTTTTTAACGAATATAGAGCTACCTAATGTCTAACAGTGGACATTAATGCTGTTATTAATAACAGACACCCATTTTAAATGAAAATAACCAGAAAAACTGCAATACATTCAGCAATATATTCCAGGAAGGAATTGCTAAAGAGGATCAGGCTTCAGGTAGAGTGGACTGATACTCTAATTTGCGATTTTTCACCTTGATTAAAGTTTGTGGATTTAGGAAGAGCTTAAGTCCATTTAGTCTGTGCATGCTTTACTAATGGATTATTTTAATGAAATAATCTTGAACATTAGCAAGCTATTAAAGCTTATTGATTTGTAAGGCTGTGGGACTTTCCTTGCCTCCCCAGCGGGGAGGAAAGAAAATAAAATTTTCTAAAAGAAAATTTAATTACAGTAATAAAGTAAAGCTATCTCAGGTGATTAATTCACAAAATATCCAAAATACTTTATTGATGTAAGAATACAGCTGTAAATACAAATGTTAGTCTGAACTGATGAATACTCATCTGGTCACATTCTTAAGGATGCTGGTAAAGGATTTCAATCTGCAACTATATGCATCTTGAGGCACCAGAAAAACTACAGTCTTCCCTGGAAAGTCTGATGCCAGATTTTGAAGTAAAAACATTTCTCACCCTGCTAGAGAAAGGTACCAAAAGTACAGTGGGTTTCGGTGGTGGTTGTTTTAAGTCTGTTTTCAATCTTTGCAATGGAGTGATCACTAATATTTACATATTTAATGAATTAGGATATTGGAATTAGGTTTGACTTAATCTAAAACACTGAAAATACCGTTTTAATTGGAGACCTTAGTCTGTACAACAATCTTTTCAACTAGAAGGTGAAAAAAGCTTGTTCATACTGTAAGTCCAAGGAATCAGTTTTAAATTCGAACTGATTAAGTGGTATTCGCTTTCATTTAAATGTTGTCATATTTGCACTTGTCCCTTAAGCACACGACACAAAAAAGCTGTAGAATGTCTACAGACAGACACTTCCTCAACCTTTTAAAGACATAGTAATGGGACAGGGAGTATTGAGGTTGATTTTTAGCTGATGAGATAAACACTAGACATTAAGATGTCCTGTGGTAAAGATTATGGAAGTAACAGACCAGACTGCGGAAAATTCAATATTCTCTCTTTCTCACAGGGTTTTAAAAATAGGCTAGACCTATACGCCAGCCACATACAGTTAACTTTTGTTTATGATAGAAAAAAAGCATCTTGAATTCTTCCAGACCCATTTGCCAGAATAGCACAGTAATCAAAATTCAACACGTTGTTTATTCCCCTATCATTTTTGAAGAACCACCATAGGACTTGGAAGTGCTTTAGGCAAATTCCATATTGTTGACTGAATCCACATTAAAAAAATAGCTACAAAAACATGAAGTAAGACCTGTATTAATTTGTATCTGAAAAAGTGCTAGAAAACATAATGATGACTGCTGAAGTTGTGATAGCTATAACGAAGCCTTAATTTCCTCAACTGCTAAAAAAAAAAATCCTTTCTAAAATGTTCAGAATTACCAACCAGATTGCCAATAAGACTTTTTCTAGAAAGTCACTTCAGCTTTTGGTGAGGTTTGGTTGCAGTCAATATATTTTTTGAAACTAAAAAGAAATGAGAAGAAAAAAAAAAATAAAAAAGAGATACCTATGTAAGATGTGTGTCAATCTAACCAAGGTCTTCACTACCATCAACCATGATTTCTGCAAACTTCAGCTGTCCTGAAAAATTAATAAGTAGTATTCAGTCATTTCATGGTAGCATGGTAGAAAGCCCTTTGTACTCTTCTATCAAAAATGATATCCAGCAAAGCCACCTCCTAGCAACATTTTTGCTTAGCATTTTGTACCTAACAGTAATTCTAAATGTTCAAAGATACAGGAATTTTGATCTAATGTGGCATAGATAAATCTGCCATCTGCAAAGACCATGGGTTAAATAACAGGTTAGAGCTACTAATGCATAACGTGCTTCTTTCCAATAGCTACATATTGGCTGTGCAAAATAACTCTGGGAGCACAGCACTTTACTCCTTCAATTCCAATATCATTCTGAATTACAAGCATATATATATATTTATGCTGATGTAATACTGCTGATATAAAGAGAGAGCATGCACTTGTGTACACATGCAATGACAACGCAGTATTGAACTGTAGGAAAAAGCAAACAAAATGTCCTCAAGAACCATCCTACAATGCCATGGCTGAGGTTAAGTCACACGTAAGATGTGTGTGTTAACAACAGCCACTGCAAACTGCAGAAATTAAAGCAGCATGTGGAAAAGAAGGCACTATACTACACGTACCAGACAATTACTATCACTCTTCTATATGGGTAAGTCACAGTGGCTGGTCCAAGTACCTGAATGCCAAACCTCTGCCTTCCTGCCCCTGCTTGTATAAAATGTCAAAATAAGGCCTTGAAAGTGTCAGGTACTCAGGAATCAGTAAAGCTTGCAAAACAGGTATCCAGGGTTATCTATTGGCAGGTACCTATTACTCACCTAATACCTATTATCTGAAAATATCTATTAGGCAGAAGTTAGAAAGGAGCGACTATGCAATCACTTAAAGCATGACAAAGAAATGTTGCAAGAGACATATAAGGCATGTATTTTGGTTGAACTCTATTGGATTTATATTATGCAAGCCTACACAGTAAAAGAAAGTCTGATGTCCTTGTAACAAATCTGTAGTGACAGCATTAAGTATCAGAGGCACATCAGAAAGCCAGCTCAACACGATATGTTTCCCACTACAGATATGCTCCACAGAATTGGACTAATGTCTCAACAATTAAGCCAACTTCAGTCATTTTAATATGAGTTCAGTAGGAGATCCCATCAATTTAAGCGGGTTAATGTCAGTCTGCAAATGTAGCCCAGAACTAGAACAGGCTGTTTTGCTTGTAAGCAATGTTTTCTGTATTTCAGCTGTAGCATTGACTCAGAGTAATACCCTTGAAAGCAGGTTAAGTTAGTAAGAACTTACAATGTTACTGGAAACAGTAAATTCAGGAAGACAGACATTCAGTGCACATGAGATACACGTGAACAGAAATTAACCTTAAGACAGAAAAATCCTAAATGCAAGAAAACTTAGGAGGAATGAGATTCTACATCACATTTTTACATAATGAATTGCAGTTCATCCTGCGGCAAAACACCGAAAGACATCTCCCTTGCTAAATCTATATAAACTGTAAAGAAGTATTTGGAGAACTAGAGGTCATCATACATCAAAGACATTGATTAGATCACACATCCTGTCCTCACAGCAGGACTTTAGTTTGCTTCTTTAAACAGACTGCAAAGGAAAATTTGAAAGTGAAGATGTAAAGCAAAACATGCTGGAAACTGAACTCTGTATTTGCCTAAATACTTCTCAGCTTCAAGTACTTCCAGATAGCTGTACCTTGGGAAAAGAATGGAAACACTTGTCTGGTCAAGCTTTTTACTTTCAGCAGCCTTCCACTCCTTCATTCAATGAGGAGTTAAGGATCAAAATGAAAGCTGATGCAAATTTCACGTAAATTAATGACTGCTTTTTCAAGAGCCTTAGCCAAAATTTAAATGACAAGGAATCAGAAACTTCCTGAAATTAAACAAAGAAAAAAAAAAACATCCTGAGAGACCGAATCATTTTGTACTGCTGCAATTCTGTAATTTCAACGGTCATGTTCCAAACTTTACATCTTCCTAAACAAACTGAAAGTAATGCAACAGGTACTATTTTAATGGCAACAAAATGCTCCAAAGTATATTAAAAAACAAACTAGACTTTCTTCAGGCTACAAATAATCAAATTTTGCTTTTACAAAAGGAAAGAAACTAAGTCAAAGATTTATTCACCTACTTGGTGAGTAGAGATTTCATGCTACTTTTTCCAAGTTTCAGTCTCTAAATGACAAATAGGAATAAATACAGAATATGTATTGTAATACAAACCAGAGGTAGAAGGAAATGAGCACAAATCTCTAATCAACACTCTAATCACAGAGTAACTAAGATACTTTGCCATACGAAAATCTGAAATATTCATTTACACACCAGTACAAGTACTACTTGTATGAGTTTGGAAGTAGGATGTATTTGCTCTAGATTTCCCATTGTTTAACTTCAAAGTTGTACTACTGTGGAGTTTAGGATATGATGAGAATATCCAATAAAAAAAGTAAAACCTAAAAACTCTAATTTGAAATAAAGTGTAATTTTTGAACAGCAACAGCAAATAATAACTGAACCTAGGACTAAGCAAGCATTGCAGTGGATTTTCTACCACTAGTTTTTCAGTTTTGTTTTCAATTTTTTCAAGTTATGCACTTGAAAAAACACAACTCCAGAAAACAGTAGAACAGCATTCAACCCTGCCAATGTCACAGCCTTTAACAAGTACATGTCAATTCAGCAGCACACTTATTTCCTCAGGCTGAAAACATAAAAAGTATTATATTTCTCTAGTTACTTGACCACTGGTATACATGGCCCCACCATGAAATTTATAAAGGAAGGACAGACCTGAAATTTCTCTTTTGGAATATTTCTTCGAGCTCCTTTTGCTAGAACAAGGGCTTCTTCCACTCTGTGGCTAGCTAGAAGGTCCTGAATCTGTTTTTCCAAAGGTAGTGGCACCAAGATATACACACCCTTATTAGTAGCAACAATCACCTTTCCTGGACAGAGCAAACAGACAAATTCAGTTTATTTTCTCTACAGAATAAACACATTTCAGAAATAAGCTTTAAGATTTACTACTTAAGATATAAGAACCTAAACAGCGTGAAAGTTCCAAAACTCATCTTTGTTGTTACCATATTAATTAGATAGCACAGTTTATCTGTAAATTGCACCTCAGAAATACAGAGGTAATGGTAAATTTATTTATTTACAGCAGATTTTGTTCCACGCTGAGTAAATGAAACTGGCTATAATCTCTCATGATGAACTAAGCAATAAAGGCCACTATGGAAACTACTGGCCAAATTCCAGAGAATAGGGGCTTTTAACTGACAGGTATTTCCACAGGCTTACAGTAGAAAATTGTAACCTGTACCAAGGCAGCAAATAACATACAGTTCATAGTGCTAGAGTTGGCAGCTCTCCTGGAAAAAAATTAGCAACACAATGTATTCCAACTTAAGAGTTCTTAATTGAAGAATAGATCAAAATGAATTTTTGTATTTCTTGTTTAACAATTCTTTATGAAATATCCCCTTTTAAACCTTTTACACAGATGTTTTAGAAACAAATACAAAAGAACAGTTCTTAAGATGTTACAACTTTGTCAGGACAGACAATGGACAAATACCTGTAGCTCACAATTATTGACTCATAGCATGAAATTAATATTGCTCCTTTGAAATAAATAATCAAGCTACAAGAAAAAGCTCTCAACCCACAGACTCCTACCCGACAATTAACTTGACAGTTGGAGCACATTTAATGAGCATACATTTTGTTAGAAACATGGAGTTTTAGATGACTAAGGTTTTCCTGTCATAGTCTGTAGGAATCCATTCAGGAAAGCATTTGCAATTAAAGTTTCAACAGTTAATGTGCTTCTAAGATATCCTGTTTACAAAACAAACTGAAGCGACTGCGACCACAATGGCGGTTGTTCCAGAATTACTGATACAAAAAAGAGACCATTCTAATACCTTCAAAGTCCTGTAGAATGTGACCTTCTTTAAAAGGCAAGGTTTGCTTTTGCTGCTGGTCCAGCATGCTGTGCACTGTAATGAACTCATCATCGAGAGCAACCACATAAGGGAAGCATAGAGCCGCTCCAATCACGTTCTCTGACCAGTGCACTGGGGCACGCTGTGAAATGCCGTCTACAGTTGCAAACATGCCTACAAAAAGGAAAAAACAAAGCCTAAGGCTCGTGCTGGTTGAAGACTGTTGTTTTCCCAACGTGAAGCGCTGGTACCAAGGTACAGAAATAAAGAATAGATGCAGTATCAGCTGGCATGACGACAGCACATTGCACCTCCTTGGACCTTACAGACTTCTTGGTTAATTCAGTTAATTTTTTTTTCATTTCTCATTCACTACAGAAACAAACAGTGCCAAAGACTGAAAAAAGAGGGAACAATGAAAAAAACTAACAAGAATTATTCAAGTTTAGTAAGTTTCAGATTTTTTTTTTTTAGTAAGAATTAGTCCATGTTGTTTGAATTCATTTCAGAACACGAATATTTAGTGAGAGCCAACATTCAAACAATACTGCTTTAGTAAGAGCTGCAGATCTGCACTGCCTGACCTTTCTGGCAATATAAGCATGTTTGTTCCTTATAGTATCAAATATGTGAAAAGCATTTTAGTAGAAAATGACGTTTACTTATACTTCTTCACTTTTGTTACAGCAACATTTTCACAGAACAAGGATCCAGCTCTTTGGGCCAAGCCACTTCCTGTGAGGCATCTGTGTTTTCAATCATTTAAAAAAAATGCAGAGGCTGCATATAAAGCATATTTTCCCAAAAGAGAAGCACAAAGACTTCTAAAATATCCCAGCAATACCTGCTATGCTGTATTAAAAATAACCATATTAAATCTTCAGGTAATTTGTGTTTTTCTTTGCCACTATCATTACTCTTGTCTATTCTGCCCTTCCTTCTCCTAGCTTAATAGAAGTTTGACTTCCTTTTGGACCACGCACCACTGTTCTATTTATGCTACTTCACATTCCCCAATTCTTCCCAACACATGGATTGAAGAAAAACTAGTCAAACTTTTCAGACCTAGTTCAGTAACCCTTTGCCAGTTGAGCCATACTAAAGCTTGATGTAAACTTCTGCTCTAAACATGAATGCATACCCCTTAAAAACAGTATTCTCATTCCATTAAAAAGACACGCTCATGAAAATTGTTCTTTGGCAGGAATGAGCCACTTGACAGCTGTTAGAATAAGTCTGAGCTCTAAAGGACAGAGGAGATTAAAAGATTATGTTATTCAATTTACAAAATCTCTTCCAAACAGAGGATAATGAGGTAAGGGTAGCTGGGTGGGAGGACCATCTTGGGAAAAAACCAAACCAAACCAAAACAAAATCCTCAAAAAAGTAGATTTTTACAGAACTACAGTGTAGAGACTACGCTTCTGGATCCTGTGTAGCAGCTTTGAAATCAGCCCTTTCCCTTGACTAAGGGTGCCACACAAAATTAAAATTTCACATCTAACCATTAGCAAGTAATGCTATTTGCTTTTTCAGTCTAATGGTCAGCTTTTCAATCAGAGCGCCTTACAGATTTTTTGTTTCCCATAATATATCATTCCCAATTTCCTTTACAGATCTTGATATTCTTATGGATCAGAAGCGGAATTTCACGCCAGGCAGACTGCACTATCAATTTTAATGCCTTCTTGTTATTATTCTGTCCTATAATCCCATTTCAGAAAGCGAGAGAAAACTTGAGTTAAATACATACTAATCAGTAGAAAACTCAGGGCTAATTATATTTGATAAACTAATTCTTAGAATTTTCAATTTCTCTAACATTCCCCCAAAATATTATAAATCCTGATTCTAAAAACTTCTATTTTAAATGACAGAGCTCTTTTTTAGGTAATTTAAAAAAATCCTTTATGGAAGTAAAAGGGTATGCAGAGCAATGTACAGTACTTTTCCAAGTCAATGTCTTTCTACATCCCTCTGCCGTCAATAGCTAGGGCTTCTGTGGTAGAATGATGCATTTTCTGTCTTCATCCAGCTCTCACCTAAGGATAACAATAAATATGACAACTACAATCAGAAACCATGGCCTTTTTATAGCACAGGAATGTGTTTGATAAAACTGAGATGAAGACAGTAATCAATTCCATATTAAAAATGCATACACTATCCAAAGGTTGCAAGAGTTACACAAAGCACAGTTATACTGGCTTTAGCACTAAGAGATCTAGAAATTTATAGAATCATAGAATAATTTAAGTCAGAAGAGGTTTCTGAAGGACATCCAGTCCAGTTGCCCCCTTGCTCAAAGCAGGATGAACTTATACCAGGTTACTCAGTCTTTGTGCAATCGAGTGTAGATTACTTTTTTTTAACAAAAAGCTTCTCAGTGAAAATATATGTAAAAATTGCAATAAAATTTCTTTACTATTATTATTACTTGTTTAAAAAGGAATATGAAAACTTTCAGTTATCGTTTAAGTTGACCGCATGTAGAACACTACGAGTGGGTCAAAACCAGAAGGGAACATGTTACTGTTGACCACCATGCTTTATGCAGTGTCATTAGCTATGAGAAAAGCCACTGCATAACCTTCTGTGAATCATTCTGCTTAGTACCTCTGTGCCTGTTGTCAGTTATAAGGCTCATTTCTCCAACTCCATGTGTAGTTTACTCAGGCACTATTCATTTCCCTTTGCTGAACTTCATGAGGTTCCTGTCAGCTCATTTCTCCAGTCTGTCAAGGTCCCTCTGAATGGCAACACAATCCCCTAGTGTATCAGCCACTCCTCCCACTTTTGTATCATCTGCAAACTTGCTGAAGGTGCACTCTGCCCCACCACCCATGTTGTTAATGAAAACATCAGTATTGACCTCAGTATCAGCACCCTGGGGTACACAATTACTGACTGTCCTCCAGCTAGACTTTGTGCTGCTGGCTACAAACCTTTGAGCCAGGCTTTCAAACCACCTCACTGTTTCTCTAGTTCATTCTTCACCTGTTCATCTACAAGGACGCTGTGGGAGATGTCATGAAAAGCCTCTGTGAAATTCACAGTATCACTGCTCTCCCCTCATCCACCAATCTAGCCATGTCATCACAGCAGACTATCAGGCTGGTCAGATAGTTTTCCTTTCGTGAATCCATGTCGATTACTCCAAATCACATTCTTGTCCTCTGTGTTTTCAGAAATAGCTTCCAGGATTTTCTCCATCACCTTTCTGGGGAGCAAGGTAAGGCTGGTCAGCCCATAGTTCTGTGGATTCTCTCTCTTGCTCATCTAAGACAGGAGTGAAAACATTTGTTTTCTACCAGTCCTGAGGAACATCCCGGATCATCATGACCTTTCAAAGATAAGAGTGGCCTTGCAATGACATTGACCATCACCCTCAAGCATTCACGGTGCACACCCATCAAGTCCCATGGTTTTGTCTGTCCAGTTTATTTAAATGTTCCATTACCCAATCCTTGTCTACTGATGGCAGGTTTTTGTTGCTCCAGATTTTCCCACCGGTCCTAGGGGGCTGAGGATTCCTGAAAGGAGGTCATACCAGTAACGACTGAGGTAAAGGTGGTATGAACACCTCAGCCTTTTCCATGTCCATGGACAGCGTGTCTATATTCCTCCTAGTTCACCTGGTCCTGCTTTCATCTCATTTGCTTCCTTTTAATATCTGAGTTTAGTCAAGAGCTGCTTGTTCACTAATGCAGGCCTCCTGTCACCTTTGCTTATTTTCCTGCTCATTGGGATGGAGCACTCTTGAACATGGAGGAGGTAGTCCTTCTCTCCAGAACTATATTCCATGGGATTCTTTTAAGCAGGATCCTGAACAAACCAAAGTCTGCTGTCCAGGCTTATGGTCTTTTTGCCTTGTTCACTTCTCTCAGGATCCTGAACTTCACCACCTCATGGACACTGCAGCAAGGCTGCTCCCCTGACATTTGCAGGCCTAACCAGGTTCAACAGAGCACATCCCCATATCAGCTCCTCAGTCACCTGTGTCAAGAAGTTAACACCAATGCACTCCAGAAATCTCCTGGACTGCTTGTGTCCTG
The DNA here is from genome assembly GCA_013399365.1 of Pampusana beccarii. Taxonomy (NCBI): domain Eukaryota; kingdom Metazoa; phylum Chordata; class Aves; order Columbiformes; family Columbidae; genus Pampusana; species Pampusana beccarii. The sequence continues at coordinate 85,763 of VWYH01008208.1, forward strand.
ATCTGCTACCTCTCTAGCAGGTATAGGAGTGGTTTAAGTGCCCCCTAAGAACCAGGGCCTGTAAATGTAGGTTTCTTCCTGTTATCTGAAGAAGGCCCTACCTACATCTTTCTGATAAGGTGGTCTGCAGCACACACTCGCCACAATGTCACCCACATTAGCCTGCCCTCTAACCCTAATCCATAAACTGTCAGCTGCCTCATCCTCTGTTCCAAGGCACAACAGCACACCTTCCTGCTGTTCTCATGTAATGGGTAACACCCACCTCAGCTGCTAGCACACAGCTGTGTTGACGTCCCAGAAAAAGTGAGAGAGCTTTCACCATCATGTTGTTTTGTACGCACTTCTTTGTGTGCATATGCCTGAAGCAGAGCCTCTTCAGCTCTGCTTGTTGATTATGAAGTCAACCATCCATATCATCCTGCACCTTTTGTTTGCCATCTCAGCCTACAACCACCCTTCCTAGTTTAAATCCTCCTCACCAGGTTGGTTGGCTTGTTCACAAAAACACTTTTGCCTCGCTTGGCCTGGTGGATCCCACCTCTTCCTTAAATAGGGATCCATAAAAATAAAAACCAAATCTCTCATCACCACAAGCTGCGCAACCAGTCGGTGACCTGCACAATGCACCCACTTCTCCTCAAGCTGTTCTTTCTCATCAGCAGGACTGATGAGAAAATCTTCATTTCCAATGTGAGGGAGTCTCACACTATTATTATTCACTAATCCTGGTGCTACTGCATGGTACAGGCTCAGACGATTTGTTAGAAAGAGCTTCCTCCTTCTCACCTGCTACCAGAACACTGAACATATTCTATAGATGCAGATCTGCAGGCAGAGGAGAGCTCTTCCTTTTATGAGAAGTCACAAGTTTCCAGCCTTTTCCACCACAGAACAAGCAGAGACAGCCTGCCCTTCCCTCAGTACAGTTGGGGTTCAGGCTCATGCGTGGGTCCTGGAAAAGATTCCATGTCCTTTTTGTCATCTCTGATGCCATACACTCTGCTGACCTCCTCCCATATCTCCTTTCCTTGGCAACACAAATGCTCAACAAAGCACACATCTTCTGCAGGCAAGGGCAAAATTTCCCTCTGCCCCAGTCTCAGCAAGAGGCACCAGGCACTCCCTTCAGATCAAGACCTGAAGAGCTGCACCATCTCTTGGGAGCTTGGTCTGTGTCAAGGCCCCTGATGTTTTGGGGTAGTTGCTCCAGCTGGTGCTAGGAAGCATCCATCCCCTGCGCCAATATGCAAGAATTGTTTGCTGAAATTTTAAACACTTAAAGCCTCTGTATGGCAGGAAATTTGGTTAGAAACATGCAACAAGAGCTTTCTGAAATGAAAAACTGAATTTTGGTAAGCATAGTTTCACACATAATCAGAAAGAACTGATTTTCAATTCTGAATAAACTAATTACTGGACAGAATGAACATGCATCAAAAATCGCATTCCTTCTCCTGTATATACTGACTGCAAGTAGAGCCAGCAACATTCTGGACGGCTAAGGCTATGGATCAACTACAAACAATTCTAACAACCAATTTTAAATGCAAAGAGTCCAAGTAAGGAAAAAGGTTACTCAAAAAGAAACTCAAAGATGTCTCACTTTATGATTACCACTTTAAACAGTTGCTTTCTGCCATTCTAAATTACGGTCTTAAATCAAAATCAAATTAATCTAGATCAATGTCACTTCCAACACTATAAAGCCAAATATGTTAACGCAGAATACATCCACCTCAGTAAAAGAGACTAAATTTAGCATTGATGCTCTACCAGTTGCCGAACAAACATGATAAGATGTACAAAAGCAAACAAAATTAGAACTGAAGATTTACATCAAGCCTTTTCAAGTTCATTCACTTTACAGCAGAGGCCTACCTCAAATGCCAAGACATATGATGCTTAGATATTATAAAATTGCACAACTATCTTCACAACTTCAAAGACACAAGTGTTAAAGACACTAAAAATTTTACCAAGGAAGAACAGTAAGATGGATAACACTAATCAAAGCAACATTGGGGAGAGAAAAGAGAAGATTAAAACCGACCAAACAAAAGCAACCTACAAGCTGAATCAGGCAAGGAAAAACTATACCTTACAAAGACTGCTTGCTGTGGATTGTATCTGAGCTAGCATAAGGTACGCTTTGCCTGTATTATGGGAAAAATTGAAGTTTATAGTATGTTTAGAGCTACAGAAGGGCATTCACTTAAGATATCACATATCTGGTATTTTAACCCCAGGACAATCTCCTCATACAAGGATGTTGAATTTTATGAGTAAACGTCTTCTTGTATATCTCCCTTCCAGGACACCAGATAAAAACAGAAGTTAGACTAAATAACATTCTGCTTTCTGACTAAAAACAATTATGCTTTCGAAAATATATCTATTTTACTTAAAAAAAATAAATCACTTAAACAGAATCTGGGATTTCTTTGGAAACATTCCAAAGGAGTATACTTTCAGTCAGTCAGTTCACAAATTGTAAGTTTCACAGCACTACTAAAACAGTTAATGTCCACAAATACATGTCCACATTTGAAGCAACTAATAGTTTTAATAAGTGGGCAACCAAGATGACTACGAAAAGCCCAATATCTGAGAAAAAACAAATTAATCTTGGAACATCTTTAATTTGCATAAACTGATATTCTAAGGAATGCCTACTTCTTTTAAGAAAACCTGTTGAGTTGATGTACATCTCACATTCTGGTCACAGGACAAAACTTCAATATAAACAACGGATTGCACGCTTGCTTTTCTTTGGAATTTATACTAGAAAAGCAAATCCCATGCAGACCCCTAAATTAAGGACCTAAATATTTTTGATCTTTGTGTTATGCTATTCCTAAGGTGTCAGGGAAGACACAAACAGCATCTCCTAAATGAAGAGTCATACGGCAAACAGCACGAAACCATTCTGCCTATGGTCTGTCAGCTCTGCAACACTGCAGTTTTTTGTTGATTTAGACAGATTACAGCAGCAGTAGTCCTTACATTCATCTGTCTATTAGACAAGAGCATCTTTTCACATGATCTAACTTTGGTTTTGCAATACCTAAACTATAATTTTCTGTAATATGGAGCTGAAAAGTACTATTAAAAATTGAGCAAACAGGAGCACAAAAACTGGCTAGTATTCAACAACATCTACAGTTAGGATACAGTTTGCTTCCACTAACATTTCTTACTAGTACTGTAGTACAACATATCTATTTGCAAATCTGTTATAATCTATAAAATTGACTTGATATGAACTCCTCTGAAAAGCAACCGAGGGAAAAACTGACTCACCTACAACAATTTAACAAATTTATAGCAACATGGGGCTCCTCAAACCCAGTCCGGCTAGTCATTACAGAGAGGCTATCAGCGTCTGAAGTTTCACTTGGTACCAACCAAGTTTTTAACTCTGGGCTGCAAGATACTACTCCCGTTAGCTGTCTATACAGAAGTAATGCTTTCTACAGACATGATTAAAATACAAATGATCAGATTTTTGTGCATAAAGGAAGCAGGAGAGTTACAATACTTAGTACCAAAAATTTACCATCTATCTTTTAATATTAACATTCCAGTATAGCCTTGTGAACAAAGTTAACATTATTGTGCACGGTATGCAATTAGTTAAGCTTTGTTTCCCAAATTGAGAGAAATTAAGATAAGTTAAAAATATTTGGAAAAAAAAATTGCAATCCTTAGTCTCACCTAGGCCTCCGGGGCCAGCCAACAGAAACTCTTGTCTGCCTATCCTTTTCACAATTGGCCGTTTCTCATCACTGCAATAAGGAAACAGATCCTGGGAGACGCCAGTATTATAATTCAAAATGATATACTGTGTAGTAAGAGCAAGACACAAGTAATAACCATCTACAGCCACAGCACAGGGTTGCTCTGGAGTGAACACTTCCTTCACTATCTGGACTCTGTCTTCAAACACCATGAACATTTGAATGGTCCGCCGCTTGACCGAGATAATGCAGACTTCAACACAGAATGGATCCCCACTCACAGGGTTTTCATTTAATGTGAATGTCACAGCTCCTTTGATTCTGGCACCAGTGGGGACAGGTTCCAAGTTCATCATGTTAACTAGTGCTATTGTGTTGTCACAAAGCACAAGAAGCCTGGTGAGGGCAGAGGCTGCTTTCAGCTCGCTCACAGGCTTCTTCAAGCCCAGGTATTTATGCAGTTGCTTGGTGGCAGCAAAAGTTATTTTTCCAGCTGTTGATATCTTTTCATCCAACAGAAAGTGATAGATAAAACAGTCATTGGTTCCGATATAGAGGTTCTTTCCGCAACACTCAATGCATTCGATGTTGATGTAATTCTTGTCTCCCATTAACATCTCCCGCTCGACAGCAGAAACGAGCTTGAAAGCTTTAACACTCATTGTGTCTTCTGGGTGATCTGATTAAAGAGAAAAAACACTATTTACCTCCACACACATAATGAAATTCGAGGGGTAGCAATTTAACATTCACCAATATAAAAATGTCATTGTTACATTTTTTAATAGTCAATACTCTATTTCTAACCTGATTACACAAGTGAGGATGAGTACATAAATAACCACAGGAATTAGTAGAATTGTATGCTTCCACTTCAAGTCTATTCTGAAGCAGATTCACAACAGCACTCAGCTATTTTGAAGTGATGCTTTCTCCACAAGTAACCAGCTTATTACTGGTTCTCTCAGGCACTCTGGTGTTACAAGTAGCTCCTGCCAGTACTTTCATGATTTATAAACCTGTCATTCACAGATTTATACCATCTGTACATGCAAATATACAATCTCAGATTTCTAGAGAAGCCATGAGGCATTTAGTACTACAAGCTGACATCTCAGGTTGCTTTACACTCAATTTGGGCCTATTAGTGGCTGTTTTACTCAGTGCTACTTACACATTCTCTGTATTAGACTATATGCACCAGCAATTATAAAGCACATTCACACAGCAAATTTGGAAGCATGGTCCATAAAGCATTCATTAAGTTCAAAATGCAATATCGCAGAAATTAAAAGAGTTTCTCTTCTCTATCACAGCCATTCCAAAAGTCTGTCTTTAAGGGCTGAGCAGCACTTCCATATTAATTCTACAAACTATACCTACCCTTTGGCAATTGAGCACTGTCAAGAGACAGATGCAATTTATGAAGCAATTATTAGCATTTTAAAAACAGTCCATGTAATTTTACCATGCTCCAGACTTGTGCTATTTCTATAAGAAACCAACATACGCTTGTGCTCAACACTCCAAAGAAGAACAGATGAGAAATTGCTGACTATGTTTAATCACCTTTTAATTTGTCATGACTCGTCTGTAATGATCACTTAGCCAATACAGGAGAAGACAGCAAGCATCTTGAATGGATTTAAGAAATAACATATACAATTACTTCTAGTCCACATGTACAATGGAGATATAAAAGATCAAACCAAATTTCTACATACCAACAGAGAGACCAACATCAACAAGATGCTTTTGTGAACAATTCTCAAACTAAATATAGTCCAAATGAATTTAGTTTTAAATTATTACATCTAAAAAACCCCTTTGCTTTTGCAAGAGAACATGGAAAACCATGACAAACATTTCCAAAACTGAGTGAGAAAAGGTAAGGTACACAACTCACAAGCAACCTCTAAATAAAATCAGACCAAACTAAGAATATAGCCAGAAGCAAACCACGTTACAAAGAGACAGCAGTGATCTTTTTTGCCAATAACTTTTTTTTTTTACACAAATTAAAAATATTTTACTTTGGGCTTCCATGATATTTTCCAACTGCATCCTCACCTGCACATTAGTGTTCCGACCTCCAATAAAAAAAAAACCCAAACCCAGGAAGTACTAGGGAAACAGCCTAAGGCAAAATGATAATGCAAGTCTCTGGTAACATGGCTGTGTTATCTTCCAACATCATCGAAAGAAACACAGCACATCAAGTTAAAGAGAGCTGCCCAGTGGCTGACTGCCAAAAAAACCTCAACCATTTTTAAGAGCCTGTGTGTAGCCTGAAGTAATAAACTACCTTCTGGAGAGGTTAGGCAGCTTTCATACCTGAAGCTGCCAACAACTTAACATTCCTGCAACCCAATGTAAAAATGTTAATATATGCCATTGGGAGAACTACAGAATTTTGCTCTTAACCAAGATATACTAAAAACCTCCAAAAAACTTGTTAAGTGAAAGTGGATGAAAAGTAAAAGAGAAATCAAAATAGATGCACAATCCCTGAGTAGAACAAAAATCAACATAGTTCTACATAACTCTGGTCACAAATAAATTAAAAAATTCAGACTAGAAAAAAAAGCTGTGAAAAAAGTTTTTAAGGAAAATAAATCTCAACACACATCATCTGCATGTGATTATTTTTCTTTTTTACATTTATTTTGTTCTCATTTGTAAGATCTGAGGGGCCTACGTGCAATGCAAAGAAACAAGGTTCTGCAGAACATGCTGTTCCTTTAAAGAGCAAGAGGCCACCCCAAAGTTACAAATAGAAGTCAGTGTGCCACTTTTTAGAGGTTCACAACTCTGGAAAACAACACAATGCGGATGTTTGCTGTCAAAAAATAATCAACAGGCAAATTATCAGGCTACTAAGTTGTATTTTCTTCAGTGCATTAATAACCCTGCATGCACTCATTTCCGGTAAGAACTGGAAAGCAGCTCTCCCCTGCTTCCCACTTCAGTAACACCTCGCGTTGCACTTACATTTTGTTTGCTGCTGCCCCGAAAGCCAGCACCGTGCCCGCCTTACCTATGGCCACCGCTCCCTCACGTACACATACTCCTACACCCTGTGCAATTAACTGCGTGCAAGCTCTAATTAACCTTCGAGTATGATTCCACACACCCCAGGTGCAGGCCGGGGCCGCGCTTCACCCCTGGCAGCGCCCGCACCCTGCGCAGCGCGGAGGCACAAGCGGCGCCGCTCACTTCACCCCTGTCCCCTCACACGCCCGCAGCTCGACTGGGCGGCGCAAACCAGGCCCAGCAGCGACCGGCGACGCGGCCCCCGCACCGCCGCAGCCCCCGCACCGCCCCGGCCCCCAGCACGCCCGGCTCAACCCGGCGGGAGACGAAACCTCCCCACCCGCTCGCCTTCCCCCAGCACCTGCCAGCGCCAGGCGCCGCCGCGGCCACACCGAGAACGGGTCCCACCGCTTCGAGGCCTTGCGGTGCGGAGCGCTGCAGGCGGCCGGGCCAGGCGCCGCCTCAGGCCGCGCTGTCAGCACCCAGGCCTCGCGGCGGGCGGGGGTCCGCCGGTGGGCGGGTGAAATGCACCGCTTCCGGTGTGTGACAAGCCCCGCCCTGCGCCAGCGTCGCCTCAACAGAGAAGGGTGGGGGCTCTTCCGGTCACGAGGGGGAGGGGCGGCCGTACTCCCGATGCCAACGACCGGGGGGAGGAGGCTCGATGAACCCCGCGCGTTGGGGGCGGGGCTGGAGCTGGGCGGGGCGACGCGCGCTGGAGGCGGACTTTTGACGGCGGAGGCCGGCGCGGCGCTGGGCTCCGGCTCCCCGATAGGGGAGTAACGAAGATGGTGAAGGGAGTGGAGCATCTCCCTTATGAGGAAAGGCTGAGGGAGCTGGGTCTCTTTAGCTTGGAGAACAGGAGACTGAGGGGTGACCTCATTAGTGTTTAGAAATATGTAAAGGGTGAGTGCCACGAGGATGGAGCCAGGCTCTTCTTGGTGACAACCAACGGTAAGACAAGGGGTGATGGGTTCAAACTGGAACACAAGAGGTTCCACTTAAATTTGAGAAGAAACTTCTTCACAGTGAGGGTGCCAGAGCACTGGAACAGGCTGCCCAGGGAGGTTGTGGAGTCTCCTTCTCTGGAGACATTCAAAACCCGCCTGGACACCTTCCTGTGTAACCTCATCTGGGTGTTCCTGCTCCAGCAGGGGGATTGGACTAGATGATCTTTTGAGGTCCCTTCCTATCCCTAACATTCTGTGGTTCTATGAGGGATAACAAGGGCCTTGTGCTGCGCCGGGGACCACTGGTCTCCAGTGGTGCCTCCTCACTGACAGCGGGCTGAACGTCAGGGAGTGCATCCAACCCGGACCTCTGCGGAGAGGAGGGTCTGGCCGTGCGGTGCACACAACATCCACCGTGTGTGATCCCAGCAGGACCAGAGAGAGCCGTTAATTATTTCCAACTGTTGTGGCTGTGTTACAGATGGTAGTTACAGAGCAGGTTTGACCCTGAGGTACAGAGGATAAACACAGGCGAGAAAAGTGGCTCTTTCAAGAGAAATCCAGAAATAACAGCAGCTGTGGGTGGCTGGGGAGGAGGGAAAGGGAGAGAACATAAGGAAACAAATGACATGCACTGCCGGAGGGCAGGTGTGAGGACACCATAGGAAATACTGTTGGGAAAACCATATGGAGAGCAGCTAAAGCCACTGGGTTTGTTCAGCCTGGAGAAGACTGAGGGAAGACTTCATGGCAGCTACAGCTTCCTCACAAGAGGAGGAGGAGGGGCAGGCGCTGATCTCTCAGGTGACCAGTGACAGAACCTGAGGGAATGTCAGGAAGTTGTGCCAGGGGAGGTTTAGGTTGGGCATTAGGAAAAGGTTCTTCCCCCAGAGGGTGGTGGACACTGGAACAGGCTCCCCAAGGAGGTGTCATGGCCCCAAGCCTGACAGTGTTCAAGAAACAATTGGACAATGCTCTCAGATGCATAGTGTTGATAAGAGGAACAAAAAATATTTTAGAAATCCCTATGCCTAACGTAGCAAGACTAGGCATAATGTAACCGAAACCTAATAGAGAAACAATAGCTCTGTAGAGACAGGATGCAAAGCGGAATGTCCTTGGCTTGCAATCTGTGAAAGCAAAATGTTCCACTAAAATGAAGAAAGAGCTATGTGACTTTTGCTGAGTTGTAGCACAAAATGACAATATGCGCGCTTAAGAAAATTAGGTCAAGAAACTGACACTAGGGGGGCCAACCAGGCTGCAAGGACCACCGGGGACCCCTAGAGACCCCTGATGAAGACTCAAATACCAAAGAGGGACTGCCGACAAAGGGCGGGGTTATGTAAACAATTTATGTTTAATGCATTAACTAAGCAGTAGAAACAAATTAATATGCAATAGGTATATGTAATAAATACCAAGGAGTGCAAATCACACGCATGCTCAATTAGAGGAACAATCCTCGGAGCGTCCAGCATGCTGCAATAAAAGTGCCTGCTTTTTAACACTTTCAAAACAGTGTTAAGGAGTCTTTTTGCCAACATTTTGGTATCAGTGTGAACTGTGTGGTTGTCATATGCTGGGACAGGAGTTGGACTCAATGATCCTTGTGGGTCCCTTCCAACTCAGGACATTCTATGATGATATGAAATGTTATTATGTTGCTTGTTTATACACTTAAATTATTTTAAATACTCAAAATTAGAATATTCTTAGAAGTGCTGTATATATATAGCAGTAATGGTACACAGGCATATATACGTGACTTGTTCCATGTGCATGTATTTTTGTTACATCACTGATCTTACATTGCTGCCTGTGCTTCTTAATTGTGTAAAATGCATCAGGTGCTTCAAATTACAATTTTACGTTCTAATGACAACGTGGTTAAACTACTAACATAACCATTTGTAACTCCCTATCCTGCTTTTAAACATGTAAGCAGATTACTAACTCAAATGAGCAGGCAGTCTCTTTACCTTGGAATTATAAAGCAACTTTTGTTATTGCAGATCGTGGGGCATCATTTGGCCCTTATCACTTTTATGGGCAAAATTTCAGATCCCGATTAGGTGGCGAAGCTTCCTGCGTGTATCGCAGAATCACGGAATGTCAGAAATTGGAAGGGACCTCAAAAGATCATCCAGTCCAATCCCCCTGCCAGAGCAGGAACACCTAGATGAGGTTACACAGGAAGGTGTCCAGGCGGGTTTTGAATGTCTCCAGAGAAGGAGACTCCACAACCTCCCTGGGCAGCCTGTTCCAGTGCTCTGGCACCCTCACTGTGAAGAAGTTCCTTCTCATATTTAAGTGGAACCTCCTGTGTTGCAGTTTGTACCCATTGCCCCTTGTCCTATCACTGGTTGTCACCAAGAAGAGCCTGGCTTCATCCTCGTGACACTCACCCTTTATATATTTCTAAACATTAACGAGGTCACCCCTCAGTCTCCTGTTCTCCAAGCTAAAGAGACCCAGCTCCCTCAGCCTTTCCCCATAAGGGAGATGCTCCATAACCGCTCTGTGCTTTCATACGCTACCTGGCAGAGCGGTAATAAAAACACAATAAAATAGGTTTCGCTTTCCCCGTTGGACAGCGTGACGTGGCGATGAGCTCACCCTATCGGCCACGCAGAACTGCGCTGCCAGAGCAGCTGTCCGGCCTGACGGCGGCTCCGTGCCGGGCAGCTGCCCACCGGGAAAGCGTCCCCGGGACCCACGCCACCCTGACGTCATGCGCCCTGCGTCACTTCTCGCGCGAGCCCCGCTCCCTCCCTCCGCGCGGCCTTGTGGGAGGCCGGAAAGCGGCTGCTGGGGGACGAAGATGGCGGCGCGGGGAAGGGGCCGGGTTTGCGGCAGCGCGGAGGAGCGCGGGTCGGGGCGCCCGGATTCGGAGCTGCTGCTGCACCCAGAGCTGCTCTCGGAGGAGTTCCTGCTGCTCACCCTGGAGCAGGTGTGGCCGGGGGACCAGCTCGGCCCCGGGGCGGTGGGCCCTGAGGAGGGGCTGTGGGGGAGAGGTGCGGGGCCTGCCCGGCCCGGCGGGAAGGGAAGGTGTCTCGGACCTGTGGCCCTGCTGCTTCGGTGTGGGTCCCCTGTGCCTTAGGCCTGCACTGTTTGTTTCTCCTCTTTTTTTTGGCCCCTCAGTTCAGGAAGGACAGGGAACTGCTGGAGAGAGTCCAGTGCAGAGCCACAAAGATGATGAAGGGAGTGGAGCATCTCCCTTATGAGGAAAGGCGGAGGGAGCTGGGTCTCTTTGGCTTGGAGAACAGGAGGGTGACAGAACAGTGGAACAGGCTGCCCAGGGAGGTTGTGGAGTCTCCTTCTCTGGAGACATTCAAAACCCGCCTGGACACCTTCCTGTGTAACCTCATCTGGGTGTTCCTGTTCTGGCAGGGGGATTGGACTGGATGATCTTTCGAGGTCCGTTCCAATCCTTAACATTCTGTGATCCTGTGATTAAACTGCAGAGAAACTATTACCCTCAATTGCCTACATGGGCTGTTTTCTCCCAGCTCTCTTGCTGTTTCCAGTGTTTGTATGACCCTTAACGGATACTTAGGAAGCCTTTAGGAAAAAACAAAACCCAAGTTTGTACTCTGTAGACTGGGTACTTGCTTAGAGGAGGCCTGTAGTATGAGAGATGTCTCCATGTTTGCAAAGGGGCTGTGTTTGAGTACTGTAGCTGCTAAAGAATAACTTATCCGAATCATCATGTCTGTGAGATGGTGTTTGCATACAGTAAAATTATCACTGGAGAGATAATTTTTACTCCATTAAAGTTGTCATGTTCATAGTGAATTAAGGAAACATTATCATACGTAATCAGTCAAACTAATGCTTAAGTATGCACGATTGAAAAAAAATGAGTTTGAAAGTGAGTTGTAAAGAGTTTTGGACTGTACGAAGCTTCAGTTGATGTTTGGAATTCTAGTTACTGCCTTGCCTGAAAACTTCAGGTGCGTGAAACAACAGTAATCAAAGCATTAGGGTTTTTTATAAGCTCACTGAATTTTCCTCTGCTCTTGTCCATGCAGTTTACATGAACAAAAATGTACAGGTTTTAGGCCCGTATTAGGAGCTGTGAAGTGTTGCCAAAACCAGTAGTGGCAGAGACTTGACCTGCTTTCAGTGATCTTTAGTTTGTAGTAAGTTAGTGGGGTTTTTTCGCTTTAAATAAATTTGGCAGGAGGTACCAGGAAATTTTGTTTTCAAAACCCTATACATGAGTAGAAAGAAAACTGGTGTTCTGTTATAACTGACAGTTATTCTTCCTTCACAACGTATTCTTTGGGAACTGGGGAAGGAAGCACATCTCTACATCTGTAAGTTTGAACTGCATTATGTTCTAGTTGCTTGTTTTTTAAAAGTGTGAAGAAGAGCTCTGGTATTGTTGGATTCGGGGAAATGTGTTTTAAGAGTGCATGAAAACATCAGTCATCAACAGTTTGTCTAACTTTTTCTTTTTTTGGCTACTATTTTAATTGGGAAAAATTGCAGGGCTTTTGATGGGGGCCTGCAGGTTTGATCTGTGCAGGCAAAGGTGATGAACTGCTGTCGTGGAGGCACCCCAAAAATAAGTTTAGGCGGACAACAAGGTCCAAAACAAACTTTATTCTGGACAGAAAAGTACCACCGATAAACTGATTAGAAACGGGGTTTATACGATTAGTTAGCGCTCCAATAACATGAGATACAGGTTCGGATATTAGGTTAGGAGAGTATTTGGGGTGCAGTGAAATAAGAACAATGAAGATCCACAGCATGCATATACGCACTCACAAGAAAACAAACCGGAGCCTCTCTGCCCCTTTTTACCCATAAGGGAGAAACACTAGCCTACTGTGGCCAGGACTTAGGCTTGCCTGCCAGGCAAGGAATTTACACTCGTCTGTCCCAGACGAGGACTTTACACTCGTCTACCAGGCGAGGATTTATTGAAGTATATATTCAGTAATTTATCACTCACCTACATGCNCAGGCTTGGCCCCTCCTCTGCTGATGACCCTGCCCACCGGCTCTGGGTCTCCACAAAGAGCCATTAACTGCCCGTTGAAGGCCCCAGTTCTGAGAGGGTGATGTGCAACTGCCACACTGGATCTCAGGGCGTGGGGGGGGAAAGTGCAGCTGCCACAACTGCCCAGTACTGGTTGCAGCTGGATCCAGCTGTCTCTGGCACTGATGTAAACAGCCCATCATACACCAAAATTTAAAGCAGAGGAGCTCATGGCACATGTGCTCAAGTGTAGTTAACTAAGAGCAACAGCCATGTGGGGCAGGGGACACGAAAGGACACACAGGAAGACGCATGTGAGGAGATACGTGAAGAGAAGGCACTTACAGGTAGTGGAAAAAGAAACCACTGCAGTGACCCAAACATCCCGCCTTCCCCATTGCCTCACTGAAGGGAGAGACTGAGTCTAATCCACACAGAAAACAAGGGAAGTTGACAGTGGGAAAGCAGGAGACCAGGCTGTCATTGGCACAGGGCAGCTCATGGCCTCTTCGTACCCGTCACCCCTGCAGCCCCCTCACTTCTGAAACCCTGTAATTTATGCCCAATACACTACTTTAAAGTAGCTCTTGGAAAAAGAAGCTATGCCACTAAGATGCTTGTGCATTGAATTTGTCATAATAATAACAACTTTTTTTCTGTTCCCTACAGAAAAATATAGTAGTAGAAAATGATGTGAAGATGGACAAAGATGGTCTCACTGATCTCTATATTCAACATGCCATTCCCCTGCCTCAGCGTGACTTACCAAAAAGTAGATGGGGGAAAATGATGGAAAAGAAAAGACAGCAAAATGAGTTGAAAAGTGATAATGAAAGGTAATTTAGCTTTTATTGGGCTAGACTTGGAGTATTTAGGACAATGCATTTAGTTTAATCTTCGTTTGTCTGATTAATGAAACTTCTACAGCTTTTGGATGTGGTTACAGTTTACAGAGAATGCTGTGTCAGGTCTCCTGCATTAGAAGCAAGAATAGGAAAAAGGGGAAGATAATATTTTTTTGTCATCCAAATGTTAGTGATATCTAGCTTATAGTGCTGCTTCTCATAGAATCACAGAATGGTTTGGGTTGGAAGGGACTTTCAAAAGTCATCTGGTCCAAACCCCCTGCACTGAGTGGGGACATCTACCACATCTCTGGGCAACCTGTTCCAACTGTCTCAGCACCCTCACTATGAAAACGTTCTTCCTTATATCTAGTCCGAATCTCCCCTCTTTAAAACTGTTACCCCTTGTCCTATCACTGCGGTCTCTGCTAAAAACTCTATCCCCGTCTTTTCTTAGAAGCTCTCATTCAGTAGTGAAAGGCCACAGTAAGGTCTCCCTAAAACCTTCTCCAGGCTGAACAACCCCAACTTTCACAGCAGAGGGGTTCCAGCCCCCTGATCGTTTTTGTGGCATCCTCTGGCCCCTCTCCAACAGGTCCATGTCTTCCTGTACTGAGGGCTCCAGAGCTGGACACAGGATTCCAGGTGGGGTCTCACCAGAGCAGAGCAGAGGGGCAGAATCACCTCCCTCGACTTGCTGGCCACACTCATTTTGATGCAGCCCAAGATGCAATTGGCCACCTGGGCTGCAAGCATGTGTTGCCGGCTCATGTCAAGTTTTTCATCAACCAGTACCCCAGGTCCTTCTCTGCAGGGCTGCTTTTGATCCCTTCATCCCCCAGCCTGTATTGATACCAGGTTATTGGTACATTTCAAGGCACTTTAAAATGAAGAAAAATTAATTATTTTTTGTCTCACCATATAGTTGTTAAATAATAATCGTATTTACAATGTTTAAGAAAAGTACCACCAGCATGTTTGATTGTGCCTGCTCCCTGGACAGGATTGGTCTACTCTAGAGTCAGGGGTGTACGCTGCAGCAGTTGTGTGTGTCCAATTCAAAAATAACAGCTGCTTTCTGAATGAAACATTCTGACTTGTTTTTAACGTCTTTCTGTTTGTATTTGATCAGATAGCCAAATCTTCCTCAAAAGTTTATTTTACTGACCTTCCCCTGCCCATGACCTTGATGTGCATGGGTGGCATTCTGATTTAGCTTCAGCAGTAAATCCTAAGGAAAGATGGATGGAAATTCTTACTATAATTTTGCAGGACTATAGCTTGTTGATTTCATGAGTCTGTTCTAGCTTTACTGAGATTTCTGACTTGGAAGAGCTAAACAAATTCTGTGTTTTATTCTTTCTTTTTTGGTTGTAATTTTTTTTTTTTTTATTTATTTTTGGCAGTGACCAGGACACTGAATTGTCTTATGTAATTTACTTTTTTTCCCCTGTGCATGAAAGGTTATAGTACCTCAGTTTATTTACAACTTGCAACTTGAGGATGAAAGCGTGAGGTTAGTGTTTGAATAGTAAGAAACTGTTGGTGTGCTGAAATATGTGCAAACATTTTTTTTTAATCAAAGAAATAAAGATAGCAGGGTGAATGTTTCTGAGAAGAGGCAGCAATGTTAATTTTTAGGTAGCAGAATGGCTTCATCCAGAGTATATATATAGAATAAGTCTCGGGGCTCTTATTTTGGTATACTAAAATTTAGTAATGGTTAAACCTATCTAGTATTTGCTGGCAAAATAGTAAGTACGAGGAAATATGTTTAATCTGCCAGTCTGCTTTCTTTACTGGTTGCTCTTAGCACTTAGCATCTAGCATACTAGGCTTAGTCTTTTGCTCTGTTGCTGACAGTTTTAAGGTTTTCCAGCAGTTACTGCTTTTGCTTGTATTACATCTTTCATACTTAAATATGCTGGCAAAATGGTGTCTAGAAAAGTTAATCTTTTACTGCTAGTATTACTGACCCAAGAGAAATGGGAGAAGAAGACTTACAGTACTTTCAGTAAGTAAAAGTTGCACAGAGAAAACTTCTAGTTTTAGTATATTGATGGGAAGAATCAGGGAAGATCAATCATCTTTTTGGATGTTAAAATATTACACTTTTCCTTGTAGTTGTGTGCATCACTTAGGCAGAACTGGTACAATGCCTTTGAACAGAGGAGGAGGGGGAACCTTATTGTTTTTGAAAACAAAACAAAATTCCTAGGTATTGTGAGACTCTGAGTTACATGCAAGTCAGAAATGGGATCTAAGTGTGCTGTTAGTTTGGTTTATAACTCAGTTAAACTGATAGATTGTATGGATAACAAGAGTTTTCTGATGAGTTCCTCTGTGGAAAGCATGGCTTTACAATCTGTACTGAAATTAATATGAGGTTTGGAGACATGATCAGCACAACTCAGTGTGTGTTTGCATCCCTCTAGTAGTTACAGATAGGAGGTAAAAACACATTGAAATTTAAAGTCTGTCTTGAATATCATATTTAGTTTTACCATTGGTGACTGATGGCATGCCCTAAAGGACTTGCTGGGTATCAGCTGAGCTGCCGTAGTGTGTTATACCTCAATAATACAATCAAATATCTGAGATCACAGATTATCGTTTATACCCTTTTATTGCTCAATATTTGAGCTTGCAGTCAATCATACTAAATAAAAACAAATGCAGTCTATCCAACTTCAAACATTTCAGAAAATATTTGTCTTCAGGGAGAGTTCATTTTGTAGATCTAGAAGATCCTCATGCCCACTGGAAGAAAGAGGATGATATGAATCTCAAAACATATATGTAGTTTCTGAAGTGCCATGCTGTCTGAAGACTTTCACCTGCAAACTCTGTCTCCAGGAGCAATGTGGCTGTGTATGCTCAAAGCTGTGGCCTTGGTAGAGTTCATTGTTTCTCCACAGTCAGCTGAGAGGCTGCTTTGGCACCCGCTGAGAACAGTGAATGCGCTGATAATATTGAGGTCAGGGGAAAACAATACTTCTGACCAGTTTCAGACATTCACAGAAGAGGTGATCATCTGCCCGTTTTAGTAATGCAAATATGTAGGATAATCAAGGGGTAGGAGCTAAAATCTGCATTTCTCTCTGGTTTTAGAGTGCTACCTTAAGTACCAGCTAAGCTAGACAAGAATAGGAGCATTTTTCATTAAATTGGCCTCATAATTGGGAGTTGCTTGGAGGCCATCCTGACCGAGTAATCATGTGAAACAGTGGAAACCCGGATTGGTGGTGTAGAGAAGCTTTTGCTTCCTCTAGTAAATCTTGCATTCTTTATCATGCTCTACAAAGGAAATGGCAGGATTAGGGCGTGCCTTCTGTCCAGCCCAGCCCAAAGTGTGCCTAGAATGTTCCTCTAGAATGAGGGAGATGTGCGTTGAAATTTAGGTTTCACAGAGTGTCCTGCAGGAGGGGTTACGATCCCAGAATGGGATCATGTCAGTGTCCTCCCTCAGAAGAGTGCTGGGTAACATGAGTCCTACTCTGAAGCTTTTAAGCTGCCTGTACTTTATATAAAGAAAGTGAATGTTACACCCAAGGTCCTGTGTTCTTCTGTGCGCCATGTATCTAAAAATTACATTAATTCTTGATGGTACAGCATCCAAATGTCTTTTGGAACTTTCCCAAAGTTTTTCTCTGGGAATATTATCTGTATCGTAGCCTGTAGTCATTTGTACAAGTGCTACAATTCTGAAATTCAGTTTATAATAGATAACAATCCTCCTAGAATTGCAGTTAGTTCCTGATTTGCCAATCTTCACCAAGATGAATTTTAAAAAACAAAACCAAACAACAACAAAAAACAACCAACCACAACAACAAAACAGCCAACTCCATAGGAAGGGCAGACTAATTATATTAAAGAAGGTAACTGAAAACAGGTATACAATCTTTTCTTTCTTATAGTTTGTAAACTAGCTTTTCAAAAAGGGGAACGTGTTCCTTCTTGGGAGCGTTAAATAAATTATTGGATAAAGCCAAAGTGATCAAAAAGTATGTTTTAATTTTGAAGTGTGTCAGTTTTTTAGGCTTTTCAAGTGAAATTATACTCCTTAATTTAATGGATGTGTTTAAAACTGCTGTTGTTTCAATAGTATTTAGCTGAAACAATGTGCCTGCCTGAACACTACTGATCTTGGAAGCTAGTCTCATTTTGTAGAAACTCTCCTACAAACTGCATCTACTGTAGATGTAAGCCAAAGAGTTGTGTCCGATCTCTCGGCAAACAAGTCCCAAATGAATCAGAGGTCTCTCTCTGTTCCGGGAACCCAATGAATAGAAAAAGAGGAGGATTATGTGACATACGTTGTTGTGAGCAGATAGTAATGTCAAAGCAAATCTGCGTAAGAGCTGAACTTTCTCTTGCTGTATGAGCTCTTAAATTGTGACTACTTTCATTTTTATTGAGGAAACCCCTGGTCTTGAGAGAAATTGTGTAAGCAATGTGTAATTTCTTAATATGTGAAGTTTATCAGCCACTAGTAACCTAATGTTTTTCCAAGTCAAATGAATCGAGTCTCTGCGTGTGGCTTATATTGAAGTCTGTTGAGATATGCAACGTGAATGTTGGCCAATTTGTTAATTACAAATTAATTACTATATTTTATTGTTGAAAACACTGTAGTTCAACTTTTATTCCTCTGTTTAATATGAGATGATTAAATAGTCTGTACTGAAAACTGGTTTCTAAGCAAGAATATTGTATAAATTAATGGTGGGGTTTTTTTGTTTGTGGTTTTTTTTTTTTTTTGGTTGGTTGTTTTTTTGGTTAAATCTGTGTTTTTCAAGCACTTTGTCATTCTTGAGCAGTGCTTTTCTAAAACTCTAATGTACAGTGAGCTATGGTAACTTTGTACTTTATTTTTTGGGAGTTAGGATGTTTTCTGATAGTACTGTGGCTTGATTATATTCCTTTTTCATGATTCAGCTGTTACTAAATTGGCCAGCTCTGACTACACATAGGCTTAAAGGCACAAACTATTAAAAAAATAGTCGTTAAATCAGCTTAGGATTCCTGTTCAAAGACAGCTTATTTCAAAAACAGGTGTACTTTTTTTGCTTAATTGTTTTATTCCTTGTCTAACAGTCTTTTAGGCTATCTTAACATGATTGAAAGCATCAGCATGTTAGATGCTGTTCTTGTAGGTAAGGTGGCACACACTTTCTCAAATATTTTCTTTTTGAAATACTTAACAGCTGTTATCTTTTTAGTTACTCTGGAACAACTATAGTGATATAAGCATACAGTCCTTGATCATACAACTGTAATTGTCTGCCTAGAAAGTTCCTCGCACAACCTGCTTTGCTGAGGAACAGTGTTCCTCACACAATCCCTTGCCCCTCTCCCGCCTTTATATTTTGGAAGCAATTTCTGTTGCCTGAGTCTGGAGCAGCTAAGTGTTTAAAGTTGGTATTTTGGGATATAGTTTTACTTCAGGCAAGGTAAAAATCAATTTCACTATTTGTGTCTTGGATATGCTGGTTTTGGATCATCAAGCTTATGTTTCTGAGAATCTTATGATTTGTATTTTCAGTGTTACAACGGTAGAAGGTTTAAGGAAACGGCCATTAATTGTGTTTGATGGCAATTCAACAAGTACAAGCATAAAGGTGAAGAAGACAGAGAATGGAGCTGCTGATCGCCTAAAACCTCCTCCAGCAGGAAGCACCACCAACACTGTTAGAAGATTGTCAGTTCCTTCAAATGCCTCAACATACATTTCAGCCTCCACTTTATCAGAGGACGCTAAGCTGGGAATGAGGAATAACGAGGCTAAGCAGAACAATATTTCAAAGACTAACAGCAGTATGTTGGCTAGTCTGAAGGCGTACCCTTTGTCTCCAGTAGCAGGAACTACTGTTGTGAAGTTAAAGAGAGCTGTTCCAAAAGAAGAATCTGATTTGCCGGTATGTACATTCAGCATTTGGTTTTGCAGGTTTTATTTTAATTGGAAGTTGCAGTAGCCAGAGGTAGACCCCATAAGGGTTTTCAGGATTATTTCAGAATAATAGTAGAGTCTTAATTTAGAAACAAGCAAAAGAGTAGCTGGTTTGGGAAAGATCAGAAGGGAAGAAATGAAGTACTTCTTACTTGTCTATGGGAAATTTGTGTATGAGAGAGGCAGCTTTGTAGAAAACATGCAGGTAATTTTAAAACTAGTAAGTAGGTAGTACTTAAGGTGGTGCTGGTAGTAGTCAAATAAAACACAAACAAAATAGTCCTACTGGTAGGTCTGAAAGAGAGAGAACAGGCATTATAGAACAACATGAACAGCTTTAAAGAGAGGACAAGTGGTCTGTTTTCTGTAGTAGGGAAGAAAACAGTTGAATGATAGCATTTGTTACAATCACACTTGAATGGTTGAGTAGGACAAGCTTTCATTTGTCAAAATGAAGGAAGAGATGTTACAGGAACTGAAATGAGATGCTGAGAGCTGTAGAATATATCCTTAGAGGAGGAACGCCATCTGTTTTAAATCTCACGCAGGAGTTGGCAAGCTAGAGGAAGGAACTGGGTGTGAAAATCCGGAGAGCTGCCTTGATTGTGGGTCTGAATGAGAAACCATAACAAACCATGCTAGTTGAAGTGAGAGACCAAAGGTCAAGTGCTCATTTTGAGCCATGGTGATGTTAATCAGGTGCCTGGGCTTCTATAAGACTATGGTGACATGCTGAGATCTTGAACAGAAGGGTGCTCTTCCGAAGTAGAAGACTGATGACTGAGCTGTTAACCATAAAGGTAAATAGTCACCTTCTTTCCACAAGTTAGATTCAACTGAAAGCTAATTTTCTGTAGAGAACTACACTACAGGTGGGGGCAGAATGAGGCTGATGAGCTGAAGTGATGAGAGAAGAGCTAAGGCAGGATATATGAATTCAACAGGGCATATATTTGAAAATGTAGGTAATAGAGCTGAATGTAGGTGCTAGTTGGGGAAGAAGGTAGAACAGTGGTTATTTTTGATGAAGGTGCGATTAGTCTTCAAGGGCTTGTCAGTGAGCAAAGAGCAGTGGGCCATCTCCTCTTTAAAACATGCTGCGAGGTAGGGATAAGTCTTATTTGTGTTGTATTACCTCATGATACAAATTAAGGAATTGTCAGGTTTCCACTGGAATATAATTCCACAGCATACTTGCTGCTAAACTGAGGAAATGTGGTCTGGACAGTCGGACAGTGAGGTGAACTGTGAACTGGCTGAAGGAAATAAGCCAGAGAGTTGTGGTCAATGGGGCAGAGTCCAGTTGGAGGCCTGTATTTAGTGGAGTCCCTCAAGCGTCGGTACTGGGACCAGTATTGTTCAATATATTCATCAATGACTTGGATTAGGGAACAGAGTGCACTGTCAGCAAGTTTGCTGATGACACCAAGCTGGGAGGAGTGGCTGACACGCCAGAGGCTGTGCTGTCATCCAGAGACCTGGACAGGCTGGAGAGTTGGGCAGGGAAAATTTAATGAAATATAACAAGGGCAAGTGTAGAGTCTTGCATCTGGGCAGGAACAACCCCAGGTTCCAGTATAAGTTGGGGAACGACCTGTTA
>VWYH01008208.1:107137-164913 GCA_013399365.1 Pampusana beccarii
AACACAGGAGGTTCCACTTAAATTTGAGAAGAAACTTCTTCACAGTGAGGGTGACAGAGCACTGGAACAGGCTGCCCAGGGAGGTTGTGGAGTCTCCTTCTCTGGAGACATTCAAAACCTGCCTGGACACCTTCCTGTGTAACTTCATCTGGGTGTTCCTGCTCCGGTAGGGGATTGGACTAGATGATCTTTCAAGGTCCATTCTGATCCCTAACATTCTGTGATTCTGTGATCTGAAATAAGTCTGGGCTTCAAATGAAGAAATTGAAATATCTGTTCTCAGTTGAACTGCAGGGGGAGCTTTAGATATGCAGTGTACAATTACATTGATTGAAGTTTTCCCAGAACATGAGACCTAACTTCTGTTTTCTCAGTATTGCCTCATGAAACGCATTCTGTTGATTGCTTTTTTTTTTTTAAATAATTTCAGGAAAGAGTCCAGGTAATATCCTTGCTGTTCCATGAGCCTTCCGTTAAATATGAGCACCTAAACACGTGGCTGTTCTTAAAGACGGCTTTAGTAGCTTTTACAAGAATCATGGCTGAGGCCCTGAATCAGATTTATGCTGGAGAGATGCATTTCCTACTGCCAGTGTTATGAACTTCAGTAATTCAGGGCTCTTTCATGTACTGGTCAGGTCTGAACCTACAGAGCTTTTGAAACTAGTTTAGTATACATCTCACAGCTTCTTTATATTTAATTTAAATGTTTTGTGGACGCAGTGATGAACACTTTTAAGTGACATTGTATCACTGACACTCAGAAGCTGTGACCTCTGGCATTTGACTTTCTTAGCCACAGTTTTTGTTCAAGTTATTTCCAGTAAGTTCAGTTAAAGTTGATCAGACACGTTTGAAATTGAGCAAGTGTGATGTATGGGTGTTGCTTTACTGTCTGAAATTAAAAAATGTGGTGTTGAATAATAAGTGACGCAGCCAGCAAGAATCAGTATACTTGGCAGATGTCTGTAGAGTGTAAAGCCTGATACATTTTTAGTATAAGGACAGTAATGACAATTGCCTTTTCAAGCAAGTGGCTGTTCTCTGACTTTCAAGAAAAACTGAAGTTCTCTTGCTGAATAGCACAGAGCTATCCCTCTGATCTTTGCATCTAATTCCCTTAAACCTTTCAGTGGTTGCAATCCACAGGATTGCTGCAAATAACACTGAAACTCTGGATTGTGCTCCCCAAACCAGTGTGTTGCAGAATGTTCTTGAGGATTTTTATACCTGTCTTTACTCTGCTTATGTGAACTACTAAAGCTCTAATTTCTCAGATTTTTTTTCTTATTTTAGATGTTGAAAGGTAATTATTTCATCACTTCGATCTGCCCTTGTTTTACTTTGGGCTTGCTTGATTTCCCCCCCCCACTCCCTCTCTTGTTTCTTGGGGCGGGGCTTGAAAGATTAGGTCATCTGAGGCTTTGACAAATATTTCACATTTTGTACAGGTCACTACAAAGAAAGACCAACTTTTCCTTTTGTTTTTCTGACATTTTTACTGTTTGACAGAAGTAAATTAGTTTCCTAGATGTTCGTTTGGTTTTTTTTCTTATACAATCCCGTTTCAGATTGCCTCCTTAAAATACTTGTTGAAATAACTTTAGAAGTATGTTTTGAAGCTTCTGTATGCACCTGTTTCTAAGTTGCATAATTGAAAGTTGTTTTTGCGTAACTAATTTTAGGATTAAGAAAAAACAAAAGACTTACATGATTTGTAGGTATTTAAATTCATTGGCTTTCTTTTTATCTTCTCTAGAGAAGTTCTGTTGTATTTAGCTTTTTCCACAAGATGGCAATAGAAAGCTGTTGTAACAGCATACAGATGAGTACGGCAGTAGGCAATACTAGATTTTACTAGTTAATTACAGGTTAATTACAAACTTGTGCAGTATATCTAAGAATACTTATATATTTTTTTGTGTTTCAGAATGACCTAAAGCCTACGGAAGCAAAGAAGAAAATCCAGCATGTTACATGGCCATGAAGTAGCTAATGGTGCTTGAAATGTAAATGTTACTTCCATATTTTCAAACAGATAAGTAATATTTAAACATTTTTAAGTACAATTCTTTTTAAACCTTACAGGGATTGAGATTGCTGTGAAGTTTTAACAAGTTTAAAAGTTCCCTGTTGTAAAGCTGGAGTCATTATTACCAGTCACCTTAAGAGTGTCTACTCTTGAACACCAAGTAGTTCATTACTTCTTTTAAAGGTGGTAATATTGCAATATACTAAACCTCCCACTTTCAGTTTTCAAGATTATAATAGTTCATCTCCTGCATGTCACTGCAATTCACACATATAAATATATAATTTTTTTGTTTCAATAAGATTCAGTTTTGTTCCACTTCTGGTTAAATAGTTAAAATAGCTATTGAGATTCAGAGTGATCCCAAGAGCCTTCTTGGCTTTAAAAAGATAATTCATTTAGATGAGAAAGCTGACCATTCTGCTGATAAGATAGTCTGATACAAAATTTTTTCCTTTTTGTTGCGCAGAACAGGAGTGTGGAATTCACAGTGCCAGTTAGGTTGGTAATAAGAGATGAACTAGTTTAACAGCATTACTTCAAATTGAAGTTTCTCTTATTGAAGTATGAAATAAGAAATGCACAGATGGAAGTATGTTACTAGACTGATGTGAATCTTTGAGAGGAAGTAGTGAATGGATTAGTGCCATGTTCTCCTAAATACACAGGCATATTTTATACATGCGTAAGTGTAAAAATATGCCAATGCAGCAAAATTTCTTGTTTTCCTGGTTACAATCATGCTTATAAAATATCGGGAAAACCTGTGGAATGCAGGCCAGTGCTTTCTCAACTTATTAACAGTTGAAGAGGGACAGGGATAGGAAGACAAAGAAGTACCTTGAGAGCATTTGCATATGTGGTTGCGCTCTTTAAAAAAAAAAAAAAAAAGGCAAAAGTCAACCTGTTTTCCCTTCCTTTGATAGTTTAAGACAGATGTTGGTTTTCTGTGAAACTTGATGTTTCATCTGGATTATTGGCGGTGCCTTATAAGGCAGAAATCCAGTTAAGTTGATGGAAACTTTATTAAGATAATCTCAGTGGCTGAGGGTGAAGCCAATTTAGATCCATTTTGGATATGGATGGTACATAATAATAATGCTTCCAAAGTTAGTAAAACAAAAAAAGAATGAACTTCTGAATCCACTTAGTTAACCCACTAAAAGAAGCTGTCAGTAGTGATCTGAAAGCTTGTTTACATTTTTAACATTGGTTAGTATTGAAGACAAAAGCTGTATCTTCATTCATTACTGACAGAAGTTCTCCATTCACTGTTAGGAAATAAAAGGCACTTCTCAAATGCTGTAAAATGGTAAGAATGTGTGTTTTGAAATATTGTGTGCTGTTTCCCTTTTACTAAACACTTGTGCAGTTTTTTGTACTTGAGTACAGCAAACTTTAACGTAATGTACATTTTGTATGTAAAGAGTTGTCTTTTAAGTAGCCTTATCCTATTTAAATAAATTCAATTAAAAGCAAACAAAGTAGCGCTGACTTGTTTTTGTGATGTGATTAAAGTTGTTAATTTTATACAGTTATGTTTTAGCAGACTTGAAGTGATTAGGCCTTAAGAAAAAGTTTACAGGGTAAAAAAACTCAGTAGCAACTTTGGAGTTTTAGCAACAGTTAGTACCATGTGAAGTGCTGGTCCTTGCACTAGTGTAACAGTCTGGTAGGAGTTCTGTTTTGTGGGTGGCTTCTTGGCAGTGGTTTAGAGTCTAGGCTGTGTTTTGTTGTAGTTCCAGTTGCTAGGAGCACGTGTGTGTTAAGGAGTGGTCTGCAGAACTGTACTGGAATAATAGCCTGATGCTATTGCATGGTAACAGGCTTGTTTTCAGGCCAGTGTGCTTTCCAGCCTCGTCACATTTCACCGAGCTTTCCCCAAAGCTGGAACTGTTTCATCGTGTGTTATAGCACCTGGGGGGCAAGGCACAAGCCGCGCTGCCCTTACTACCTTACTCTACCCCCTCCTTCTTTCTGCAAAGTACTAGAGCAGAGCTGCAGTGTTGCTGGGGGATTGCCAGACCCCAGAGGAGAGAGTGAGGTGCTTACCCTCCTATGGCAGGTGTGCATATAAGAGGGATTTTTATGGCTATTCTTTACTACAGTCTTCAACACAGAGTGAAGTCACCAAAGGATAGAATTTAGTCGTTCAGTGAGATCAGATTAGCATGGTGTTTGTGCACTTAAAAATGTCAGCCGGCCAAGTTCTTCAAATGGTGTACAGTAAAGCAAATCTGATCCGATGCGTCTATTCAGCTTGTTGAATTACTGAGAGAGGAGTGAGCTGTGAGTGCTGTACACTTGGCATAAAAGGAGACAAATTCAAGAGTGGTGGCAGGAACTAGGAGCAAACTTTCCCAACGTAGTTACGCACAGAGTAATTGTGTTCCTAATTTGTCTTTCTACATCCGAAGATTCCTGTTGGAAGTGTGACATACTACTTTCCTCCTTTTGCTGGATACAGCCCATATAGAGGGTGTACCAGGATCATACATTGTATAACATGGTCATATTTCTTGAAGTTTGCTTTGGGAAGAGAGTTATCTTCCTTTGGATTGTTTCGTCTTGGTTTCATTATCCTGCCAGCATTTTGTTGTTGACAGTTGCCTTTGCAGCAAACAGCAGAAATGGTGCTAGAGCAAAGGGTATTGCATATTGCAATACAGAACAAAATTAAAGCATGCCCTAGTATAAAAGTTGAACTTCAGACTTTTGCCAAGTCTTTTTAGTTGTCTTGGTCTCTGTGCTTGCTGAGAAGAACAATATTTTGGTTTTGAGTTTAGAACCTATGAACACATTTTTATCAGCTGCAGTCAATTCAATATTTTCACATAGTTGTTCGGTTTTGCTGATTATTTTCCCACTGATTACAGTTAGTAGAAGACTATGTTATGTCAGCAGGGACCATCTGAGGATTGTCTAAACTCCACAGTTTCATAATGACTGGGTGCAAAAAGAGTTGTGTTTGTATGGCTCTTCTGATGTTTTTCTTCAGACTGTGAAAGCATTTTATTTGTAAATATCTAATATGTAAATACAATTAAACCACAATCACAATTTTGTTTTAAATGGTTTTATTTTGAAAAATACAATGTGCAGTGTAATGTCGACTAATACTGACACTGTTAATCAGAACTTGTACTTCACACAATGATCAGCTAGTCATGCAATAAAATATGTGCCTGTTACGAAGTGCTCCCACTTCAGCTGTTTTATCGTTATCTCTGTATGGCATGGCACAAATCCTCGTACATTGAAACACCCTCTACGTTCGCAGTCTTTCTACACACTTGACAGTACACACGAGGCACGTAGCTCAAGAACACTGAGGCGAGACCACAGCCTTATTGAAATCGAATAGGGTTTGCCATTGATTTCAGTGGGCTGAGGGTTTCCCTGTGAATATCCATCTATGAATGTCTTGTGCATGGCCATTGTAATCCTTGAACTATATCACTTGCTTTTAACTGGAATATTTAGTGGAAGGAAAAAAAAAAAGAGTATGTTACGGCAATAACACCCAACTGGTTTTACGTCTCAGGTTTTGCGTTAGTTTTGGTTAGCTTGTAGAAGTCTTAAATGCCAACACTGCTACTAGAGATTTTGAAATTGTTTTCCCCCCAGGTTTGGAGAGTTTGAAGAAGGAGGTTAAATAATGTTAATAGTACAGCGAAACACAGAGTGGCAAAGCTAGTTCCGAACAGCCGTGCATTTCAGACTATATACTGCAAGCACGGCTTTCCTCTCCTCTCCCTACCTTTAATTTTGAGCTTTAAATATCCTTCCCACATTCAGGGCAAAGGATGTCATCCCTTTCCGTGAGGAAGCCACGACCCACTAATGAGAGAGAGCACTTCTTACAGTTAAAGCAATCATTGTGCCACTGCCGTTCTTCAAAGGAGATGTACTTGGTTCCTCCGAGTCCTGTTTGAAAACCAGAAGCATTCTGTTACAAGAGAAGAATAGCATATCAGCCATCAAGTGATGCTATTTCAGATTCCACTCATGGATTGCTATGGAGTTCAAACATATACCGGTGAAAAAATGCCTCTTATGTCTCTTAGAAGTGATTATCTCTTGCTTAACCTACGAATGGCAAGCAATTTTAATATGATGCATTGGAATGACTAGCTGGAAGTCACTGAAAAGATTTGGCTGGGCGTATCTCTTACATGGTGAGATGGGTGTTTGTTTTGTTTTGCTTTCAGTAGCAACATTTTGAAAAACAAAACAAAAAAACATAATAGAAAGGACTGCAATATTCAGAAGAGAAATGTCTCTGTCATGTGAGCAGAAAACAGAACCTGTGGTGTTATGCACTGACTTTTCTAGAAGCTGTGCGATCAAGCATGTGTTACTGAGGTATGTGCACAAGGGCAGAGCAATAACAAGAGAGAAAATGGTCTAGACATAACCCAGATTTGCTGTCTTACATTGTATGTATCATGTTGTTAAATGCTGGTTACTTCATAGAAGAGGCTGTATTTTTATGCTGTTTCATAGTAAAGTTCTAAGCAGTTACTCGTTTAAGTACTTGTGTACTGGAAAACAGTATTTAAAAGTCTTGTGGTTTCTCACTTGCTATGCTGAAAAGTCAGCCAATTTGTCAGTTTCTGCCGGCAGAGGGTCTGTTGTAACTGAGATCAGTGGTCCCACGCAACTGGAATGATGCACAGAACATGCATATCCCGCTACAAGCTTAGCGCTGTTACTGCGTGTCCACCTGTTCCATGAAAAGCAGGATTAAGGATCCCTTCCACTTCCTTTTGTTAGTCACTTGAAAGGCATCGTAAGTATTTAATGTCACACATCTTGAATTATATAGTGTCTCGAATCTCTCAAGTTATTTGGAATGAATTATTGAACCATTTTTAATATTAGAAGACGTTGATTGGGAAAAAAAAAAAAATTAAAGGCCCTGGCCATGGAAGACCTACCACTGATTGGGTTTGTGCATCCAGCACACTTTTTGGCGTAGAGGTTGCAGAAGCAGCTCAGGCAATATGCGAACTCATCCCTGGAGGTAAAGCGTTGTCCAGACAACTGCTTCTTGCATCCAGTACAGACAAAGCATTCCTTATGCCACGGCTGCTCCCGGTAAGTAACACCTCCTGTAGTGATCGCCTGTTTTATGGAAACACAGACAGAAGGTGTTTCCTTGAGGGCTGCAGGTTTGTATCTTGATTTGGTAGAGAGGAAGGGTGGTGAGGTTTTTGTGGGTGGGAGGAGGGAATGGTGGCTTAACAACAGCAAAATAATTATTTTCACTGGAGTTGACCTTGAGAAAATCAGACAAGTGATTTATTATAATTTTCTGATTTATACAAAGAAGCCCCATACTAAAAGTACTTTATTCTCCATGTATGGTATAGTCATACTCTTAATTGTCTGCTGTTTTTAAACCTAGTCTTTGTATGTCACTTTTCCTATGTGTGTGCGCTAGGATTTGTCCATCTCTGTTCTTTCACCTGTCCCATCCTTCATGGTGAAGGAACTACCTTATGTGTTTCAACTTCCCTGCTACTTTCCTTGGCAAAGACTGGTTTATTTCAAATTTTAGCTGAAGTCTTTGCTTTCTGCTTCTCTGGGCTTTGTCTGGTGTTTTTATCTTATAACAAGTCGTTGCCTACAAAAACAGCTCCCCTGATGTTAGCCAAACTAAACTTTTTTTACCCTTTGAGTATTTCTAAGAAGGCTGTAAAATCAGTCAGTTTTAATTTTTCTTCTTTTCTTCCCTTAACAGAGATTCCGTGGGAATCAGGCTTGTATGTGGTCATGCTACATAGTATGTGTATTCATGTCTTTGCCTATTCCCCAAGTATTTTTGAGCCTGTTCTCAGATGTGGTTAAAATTCGACACTAGACGGATTTTTTTAAGATGCGTAGCTCCCAGAAGCTTCGTAAAATTGATGGACAGATAGGAGGTAGTAAAGGTAATTAGGTATACTTTAGATCAAAGACTGGAAGAAAAATTTAGCTTTTACCTGTATGGATTTGCCTGTGCAACAGCAAAGATGGGGGCATTTCTGGCCAGCTGGGATGTCTGACCAGACTGCAGCTTTGCATGACTGGAAGGGCAAAGGAGCAGGTAGCACCCATGGGAGAAATGAGTGTATTGTGGGCACAGGTGGTGGCTGGAGGTACGCAGGGGGTCAAGGGACACAAAGAAGAAAGAGTGGCAGTGGGAAAGGGAATTCAGTGTGGATGTAGCTATAGTTTTGCTTGGTTTTGCCTATGAATTTATCCATAGGAAACAGATGTGTTAGTTCCTTAACAAAGGAGACAGGGTTTTTTTTGTTTGTGTTTTGTTTAGTTTGTTTTTAAAGAATTTTAAAATTTTTATCTGTGTAAAGAATTTAGAAAATTCACAAATAAAAGGTCCTTAGCCTAGAAAGTCATACTCGGAGCATATTGAGTTTACCAGTGTTTATTTTAGGAATGGTGTTTGCTCTGTGTAAAGCTTATCTCTCTTTCTTGAATGTCATTAGAATATTTAAACATGATCAGCATTAGCTCATCTTCCAGTTGGAATGTTGAGCATATAGATATATGATGTGTTATAACAGAATGAGGTTATTCCAATGCAGAGTTGTTTGGCCTCTTTTTTGTTTTCAAAAATGTGTTCTCTATATGCTTTCAATACTAAGAGATCTTTAACCTTGAGTAAGAGAATTCTCACTGTAGTAAGTGCTGTTCCTGGTGCAGCATGGGAGCCGAAATCATATCATTCTAAAAATCAGCCGATGCTGAATCTTTTAACACACATAGAAATATAAGATATTCTACCTACTTGGATGTGAAATGGGGTGGGCTTCAATCCCTTAGGTTTTAGGTAAGTAAAATTAGAGCACTACCTTCTTGCACTGGACGCACTGCATGGCAAACTGCTTCTCATAGCAGGGTACGCAGAAGTTTTGATTGTCCTTAGGGATGAAACTCTTTGTCCCAATAGGCTGTTGGCAGCGGTAGCAGATAAAGCAGGTCTCGTGCCAGCTGTTGCCCTTGTACTCCATCTTCCGAGTACCTGTAATGAGACCAGAGCATCGACTGAACTTCTTCTGGCTGAGGCTGACACGATCTGCAGCTCTCATTTCCCTGACAGCTGGCTGTCAGTCAATAAGCAGCGCAGCTGTGAGCTGGGGGGCTATTTCGTGTTCCCACCAGCTCTGCATGGTATTGAGTACCATTTTAAGTTTTTGGAGAGTGAGTGGTTCTCCTCCCATAAAAAAGAGAAACATTTACTGCTAGTAATGAAGGCTTAGGATGCCTTTTTGTGCTGTTATTACAGATACTAATGAATTCCAATGCACAGGAAGATTCCGGGGAATTGGTGAGACACCAATAAAAGCTGCTGTTAGTGCTGAAGGTAAGGCCATTTCTCATTAAAGTTTGACTTCATTCATTCCAGGTTCCTTTTGTTTCTTTTTCAGACAACTGCAAGACACCCGGTTAATTCCTGGCAACCTCCTTGCCTCCCTTTCCAATGAAGTATATCCCTGCCTGAGAAAAAAGACTGTTTCATATTAGCTGTGTCCCTATTCCTATCCTCGTTGAAGTCCACTATAAATTTGCAATGTTTTACAGCTCTGCATCACCTATCCTAATTTTTTCTGTCTCTTGAAACTTTGAGTGAGACAGAAGCTTTTTCTCCATTTTCAGTTGTATTTAAACTGTAGTTGCAAAAAAATCTTTAATGACTCCTTTACTGAAAAGCAGAAAAGCGGTATGGTAGTTAGGAGCTGAACACACTTCTCTAGGATGAAGTTTTAGGGTACAAATACTGCACTTGACAGGTTCAGTACACTGTGTGATGCCTTCTTGTATGGACAAATTTCTTCACACAGTATATAGTTTCTTGTGCACTGGTCCAAGTCAGAATATTTGATACTCACCAGAAGGGAAAGCAAACAAATGATGCTCCTACAGTTCTGCATTACTCTTGAAGCCCGTAGCAACAAACATGATGTCAAGTGCTTGGAAGACAGACAAGCTTATCCTGTGTTGGCTAAGGATGGAGAATCGCACTAACTCCTTTGGTGCCAAATCTCCCTGCTCCCATTACTGCAGGGCGAAGTTTTACCATTTTTCTTTTCTTAAGTATTAATTCATCTTTGTTTACTATTTGCATATACTACTTTTTTTTTTGTCTCATTAAATTTTGCCCAGAGTCATATTTCAGAATTTTTTTTTAAAGAATTGACTTGCAGCAATGTAGTGAATGCAATGTTAATTGTCTTTCTGTCTGATTCTTATGTACTTGAATATTTCTGATCTATTTTTTAAATGGACAAATCTTAAGAATTGTGCCCTCTCTGTTCTGCTAACTTCGTATATCATACCAAGGAGCAAAAAAATCAGTCCTTGAAGGAATGACGTTCTGGAAAAAGGAGATGTGGAATTTATTTATTTTTTTTTTAAATACTCTAGAACTTTATTTTCGCATTTTTAGCTGCTCTGTCTTTGGGATTGTGTTGTCCTTGAAACACAAGGCAGGGGGAGCCCTGTTTGTTCGCTGCTGGACTGAAGTCAGTGGGAGTTTAGTTTGCAGAAGGACTACAAGATCAAGCTTGTAATTACTGTAGTATTTAATGGGCTTGTCATGGTAATGCTTTATTAAATCTAAATTGTGCATTTAGTGGAGCAAAGCAAAGGGCAAGTGTAGCATTAACAGTTTCCATAAAGGGTATCCAGCCACTTGCTGGTTCTTTCAAAATGAATTATGCTTCAGTTGGTGATCATAGTGCTCTGGTGTAGCTCCTCTGCTAATACGGTGTGCTGGGTAAGTAGAAAATACATGCTGGCTGTCCTGCTCTCCGAATGTGGTGACATCATGGCTGTCTTGAGTAAGCAGCTCAAGACCACTTGGTGGTTGTAAAGTTTCATAAAAATGGATTTCTTCAGTTTCAGATTATAATAGAAGAAGGGATTCTCTGGGTCGCTGAATCCAGCCTCCATTACTACGTATCAATCCATAGCTGGCATAACAGGCAGAAAGAGATCCACTGGGTAAATAAGCTCACTGATCATGAGGATGAATTTGATGAACAATCTTAAAAATACGTACATATGTGTAGTTTTGGCTTTAAAACTAGCACTGGCTATTCCCAAACACGTTAGTTGTTAGTGCTGTATCGGTAAAAACAGGTGCACATGGAATGATAGAAGGAGATGCATAAGCTCAATTGTGAATGAATAGGGCTGCTTTTAAATATTACTGTTGTTTCTATTTATAGGTCCCATTTAATGGTCAGGCCCTCATTTTTGCACCTTAGGTGCACAATGTTGAGGTTTTCAGCTTTTGTCTAAGACGACTAATGTCAGAACCAGCCAAGGAAAAATTTTACTGAAAAAGTAACTAGTAATCATGGAGTATGTATGTAGATTCTTCAAATTGCCTTTTAATATTTTATGTCTGGACCAATATTCCTTCCCCTTTAAGCCCTCAAATCATCATAGAATGCTATAGTATTGACAAGAGCAGATGAAGTTTTAGCAATCTATTGCTATAAACTCGTGTTTCATGTTGAAAAAGAAAATAGCTCTTTCCCGTTTCTTCATATCTTCACACTCACTTAGAGGCACTTTGACCGATTTTTTATTTTTATTGGAGGAGCTAAATTTAGAGTAAATACATAAAAAGCAAAATCATGAATTAAGCAAGCTGTTAAATCTGCAAGTTGCCTCTGATCTTCAAGCAGTGGAAGCCAATCGAGACAGAGCACAAAGTTGGGATTGGACAGAAAAATCAGTTTTGGGTGTCAAGCCATCAAAAGCCTTTTAACGAATACTGCTATAGCATATTATAAATCCCATTAATAAAAATGCTAAATGAAATAATTACTAATTTTCAAGAGTAATCCACTACATGTGAACAACATTTTTATCATTATCCATTATGACAATTATGTGTTCAGGTCATGGAAATTACTTAGAATGCACCACCAGCTGCATTTTCCAAAGTTCACTAGGATTTATCGGAGGTAGTAAAGGAAAAACGTTGTCACAAACGTTGCTGATTTTGGACTTGATATTTAGCTTGATCTTTTCTTAGTCCAAAAAGTGAGCATCCTTACCTGGCATAATTGTCTTCTTGCACTCATTGCATTTGGAAGAGTATTCATTGGAGTAGCAATCAGTACAAAGTAGATGTTCTTCTTTTGCAGCAAAAGGTTTGTCCACCAATGAATTCTTGCACTGGAAGCAGTGGAAGCAGGTTTCGTGCCAGTGACGGTCCTTGTAAGACAGATCCTGTGAGAATCCAAAACCACAGAGTAAGGAGAATAAATAATTTGCACAACTGGAAGCTCAGAAAACGTAAAGCACATCCAAATCTGAACCACAGCCAGAGGCTGAGGCTCATTTGCACAGCTCAAGAAAACAAAATGTTCTGATGGAGGTGAACTTATTTTGCTGTGATTACCAATAAGAGCTCATGACAACTATTGACCCTTTTTCAGTTCAAGGTAACTTTAATTTTTTGTATGTGGCAGAGGAAGAGCCGATTTCATTTAGGTATTTCCTTTGAGAATAAAGCCACATTTCTGAGTCAAATTAAAATTTGTTAACCTTATAGATATAATAGACTTTCCTTATTTGTCTTGGCTATTGCTGATTTCTAGGTCACTTCGAAACTGTTCATTCCTGGACAGAAATCCTTTTCCCAATTACTTTCTGGTATTTATTCAGTTCAATGGATTTACACCAAGGGCAGAATTAGTCTGATCTCTGTTCCTTTTTCTCCCCACTGTGACTGAATTTTACTGACTCTGGTGTTTTTGTTTACTGATGTTTCAAATGTGGATCAGACAGAAAGATGAGACCATATTGAACCTGCAGCTGGTGATCCAGAACACTCTGGCCGATGGATTAGCATGGGCATCAGACTATTTAAAACACTCTCTGCACTGCTATTTTTATTATTAAAAAACAAACAAACAAACACAAAAACAAACAAAAAACAAAAACCCAAACCAGTCCTAAAAATTGTGACCTAAAGGGATGGCTTGTGCCTTTTAAGATTTTAATTACGTAACACTTGAACAGTGTCTTTGGACTTTCAACAAAACGGAGCTTAAGTCATTACAAGAAAGGGTGTCTACCCCAAAATATGTAGGCTTTGGTTTGAGGTGGGAGGGTGATGGGCTAGTATTGTCATCAATGGGGAGTATAAAAATTCAGCAGAAATAACGTATCAGGTTCTAGCTCAAGATCCGCTATGTGATAATTGCAAGCGCTGAATTAAACTGGTTATGTGAAGGAAAAGAATGAGTTGTAGAATATCAGATTTTTTAAATTGTGTAAATTGAAGTGTCACAAAGTGTTTGAACAACCTGGCCTAAGCTGCTCTGTGTCAGTACAATCATAGGTAACTCCGCCTGTGCAGTCTTAGCCCAGAGCAAGCAAAAGATGCTGTGTATTTAGGTTAGCCTAAAATAAACATGCTTTATGTCTGCAGGAGCCTTGTTGTCATAAATAGCTAACAGGAAACACTGAAATAATTTTACCTAGCTCAGCTGATATGTGGTAACTCCTTAAACTACAGTAACTTCAGTCACGATTTGACTGTGCAACAAGGAATTTTGTTTGGACATCTGTGCTACTCACCTACGTTTCTTCAGTCGCCATGAGTAACAGTTGGTACCCAACGTGTCCTTCACCTCTGAGTCTGCGCTCTGAGACAGAACATCTAAGCTTCCTACTTCACAGCTTTCAGACAATTGTGTATTCAGTTTGTCTGTTTGTTCCAGCTAACTCTTTTTGAAACAACCCAGACTTCTGCCCTCAAAATTTCCATCTTTTCTAAGAGTAAAATGAAAAAAAACCCAAATAAACCCCACTTTCTTTGGAAGTTATTTAACTTTTTTTTTTTTCCTTTTATTTAAATGATTTTGAATAACCTAAATCTGATCACAGAGGGGAATAGTATTTTCAACAGCAAAATACAACATACAGCCAACAGAGTTGCCCAAAATGTGACATTTTCTTGCTAGAAAATAGAATGACAACAGATCTGGTGTCTTTTCCGCTTGTTGCCTTTCTCCTCCTTTTGCAATACTCTGCAAGCGATTTTTTTTTAATCTTCAAAATTCATATGCTGATACTTGCATGTGTTCTGCCTTGTGTTATCAATAAAATTATACCTTGGAGAAGGTGCATGCCTTTTAGAAGAGGAGTATTTAAGAAAAGGATTAAGTGTCAATGATTAAAGCTTTAGTTCTTGAGTCAGTTATGATGGCAAGCTTGTGTAGACAGTAGCTGGTTAGGTGAAAGTAGCAGATACTTCATCATGGCACAACCCAAAGTACCCAAGATACAAACTGACTCGAATGACCTTTAGCTGCCTTGAGTGATTATAACAGACATTGTCGTGAAAAGCAGAGGGAGTCTAAGATGCCTGGCTGTGACATGCCTGCACCAGAATGTTAGACTGATGAAATGGATATTTTCTTCTCTCTCTGAATCGGTCACATCTGAAGCAAGGAAGTCCAAGGTACTGATGAAACAGTTTCTGCATCATGGTTGTTCTTAGATCAGCGTAATAAAGTCACCAGAGATCAAGTTTGGTCTGCTTTGGGGTTTTGTGTAGCCCTTGGCTTGTACATAAGCTGTGGCTGTATTGATCTGGAACAGATTCTAAGCTGGAGAAGTTGTATGTGCAAAGCTGACTTCAGGCTTGTCTGACTGTTAGGCTGGTCCTCAGTTAAACTGAAAGAGCATTAGGTTTACCCTGTTTGTGAGCTCTAGGTTACACTAGCTGATTGTAACTGGAATAAATCTGTTCCATCAGAAGGTAGAAGTGATATGCAACTAATTCTCATTTATTGTGTAGATTTCCAGGAAGAGCTAATAGAGAAAATTACTGTTGTGGACTCAGAACTGGAGTGTATCCTTAAAATACGGATGAGCATGACTTCCCAGCCACTTTATTCAGCCTGAGGGAAATTAGTCCCCAGTGCTACATATGTTAACTATAGTTTTAAATGCAGCTTCTGATGTTGCCTAAAAGAAATCTGGAGAATGACTCTTTTTGCAATTGATCTGTGCATCCGTCTACGAAAACTGACAGCCACATGCTCTTGTTAGATGAAGCACACATAAGTGCAGATAGAAGACTGAAGAACTACCATGGATTGACATTCGATAAGTGGAACAGTGTTTACATATATAGAGATGCACGCACACAGGTGCTCCTTGACATGGTCTGTCCTGTATGCATGTTTTGCAGCTGAAGTGCAGAGAGCTCCATACCAGTTCCAGATGTGCTGCTAGTGAAAAGAGAAGGAAGGCAATGCCTCTCTGTAGAGCTGCAATAAATTCTGCAGCAGGATTTGTAGGGGGAAATATTTAACACTTAATTCAGTTGCATTTCTTTCGAGCATGGAAAATAATCCTTCCCTTACCTGGTTTCATTTGAAGATAAAAACTAACCAGATTAGCAGTGCACCAGATTAGAACCCATTTGAATGGGTGCTTTTCTCAGCCTGATCTGAGAATCAACCTCAGCTGAAAATTCCTGCTCAGGTGCTTTGTGACAAGCAAACGAGCAGTGAATCCTGGGATGTTTCTCAGATGTCAGAGAGCTGGCCAAGTGGAGGTGCTTTGTACACACTCAGGTAACTGACTGTGAGAATATGATGCAAGCAAAACTTAATGTGGATCCTATTTGTATCCAAAATACGTACATCTAAAAGATTATCCCTTGTGAAATGGGTTCAAAATTTATGGTTTGAAAAGCTGTTATGTGCTTTTCAAGCAATTTTATTTTCACTTATTTTCCTTATTCCCAAAGAAAACTTTGTCAAGATAATTGTTTTCAACATTGGGACAATCACATTTGATAGTTCCTCCATAGTTCTGTATAGTTTCGATCCAGCATGGGCCTCTAGGATGGGGCTGCTGACGACTTCTTTTTTTTTTTTTTTTTTTTTTAACCAGGAAAGCACGAAGACTAGAGTTACCAGGTAACTTGGTTGAACACAGGTTCTTCATATCCTTCAACTGTATTGTCTTCTACTCTGGCTTTATAAATCTAAGTAAACTTAAGCCATTTTGTATTTATTACCTTTTCTCCTGAATTGGCTTTCAGCGGGGACCCAACAGGAAGGAGATTAGAGAGATTATTACCAGAAGAGTAACGTTATACGCTTGCCACAATGCTCTTTTCAGAAGGCTGAGCAGAGGAAATGGGGTATGACAACAAAATGCTGTGCAGATTTTAGCCATACACACCCTGTAGCAAAATATTTAAATATGTTAGACTGCTACTTCCCTATGAAAAGTGTGTTTAGAAAGGGTAAAAATAAGTGATATTGTGCTGAAGCCAGAACCTTAATCATATGGGAAGAGATGGAGGTGTCTGTTTCTTTTACCATTCCACTTCACAACAGCTAGTCTGATGTTCAGTAATGCACTGAAAAAGTGCTGCATCTCAGGACAGGGTTTAAACATTAGAAATTTGGAAAACAAGTATTTTCTCCCTTTCTTGATCCACATTACTAGAGGCTTTATTTTTTTGTTCAGTTTGAGTGCAAGACCAGCCCTTTTGATTCATTTTTGTCCTGTGTGCTGATGTGGTAGATTTATCTCACAATCTACTTTTCATTTCATTCTCAAGTTTTGCAGAGAGTTTGCACCCCCTCCTGCTTGCCAAGGCCAACTTGTGGACTGCATTAAACGCTGGATTACTGTAGGTATTTCCTGTATTTGTGATGGTTTCTGTGCCATAGGCCCTGCAAGGAAACTGTTAAAAAAGCCAAAATCAACAAAAAGTCATACTTCAACAGTTAAGCAAATGAGAACATGATGGATGGATTTCCAGAACGAAGCGTGAAACCGTAGGCCTGGTGAGCATTCACCTGGGATGTAGTCAAAGAAATGCCAATTCTTTTTAGAAAGAACAAATTTTGTTTAGAACCTGTTGGCAAATGGATAATGTGTAATAGCTGCGAGAGAAATCGCATTGCGTTTTTCTACTGCCTGCCAGTGCCCCCTGCCACTCAGTTTAAGAGACTTTTAATCTGTCTGTGAAAGTTTCATAAACACCAGCTAGAATTGTTTACAGTTAATGAAATGGCCTAAGTCCAAAGGTGTCGTTCAGGCACATGTTGTCATTCTTTAAAATAAAGTATAGATGGGTTATTACTCAGTTACATTTGCAGTTACCCATCAATTACCATAGGAAGACTGAAAGCTAGTGAAGCAAATTATCTCCTGATTTGAATTCAAAGAAAGCTTGTTTTCAGGACAGTTTATCTTATGGGATCTCTGTGCTGTAGCTAAGGCACAAGGTGAAAATCTGGCATCAGTTTGACCCTCTCAGAGCCCGGTGCTGTCAAAATTGGAGTATTACCAGAGTCTGAGTAGGCTTAAGTTCAATTTGGGTGAGAGTTGAGAGAACTTACAGCAGCCTTCTAGTACCTAAAGTGGTGCCTACAAAAAAGCTGGAGAGGGACTTTTTACAAAGGCAGGTAGTGATAGGACAAGGGTAATGGCTTTAAGCTGAAGGAGGGTAGATTTAGATTAGATATAAGGAAGAAACGCTTCGCTAGGAGGGTGGTGAAGCACTGGAACAGGCTGCCCAGGAAGATGTAGATGACCCATCCTTGGGAGTGTTCAAGGTCAGGTTGGATGAGGCTTTGGAAACCTGGTGTAGTGGAAAGTGTCCCTGCTCGTGGGAGGAGGGTTGGAACTACGTGATCTTTAAGGTCCCTTCCAACCCAAACCATTCTATGATGCTATGCACCAGTGCTGATACACTACAGTAGTGTCTGAGATGGAGAGCTGCCTCTCCTCCTGTCAACACCTGTCTTGCTTTGGTGTAACCCTTTCAGCTATAGGAGGGTTGCTTTTAATTGGGAAGGCTGGTAGCAAAGCTGTTCTTGACCACTAAGAGAAGAGTCTTCTTATTTGTTTGTTTGGTTGATTTTGTACAGTAATTTTCACCCAGACCAATAAGTATGTGAGTTGCTATCAAAGCTAATTCTTGCTTCGCACTCTTTAAGAATCAGGAGCTCCAAATTTTCATCCTAGTTGTTAATCTCATATTTTGCAAGTCCTAAGAAACATCCCTAGATTATATAGCCTTCCTCAAGAAGGAAATGCTTCGCAGGGTGAAAACAGAAACATCTCAACT
The DNA here is from genome assembly GCA_013399365.1 of Pampusana beccarii. Taxonomy (NCBI): domain Eukaryota; kingdom Metazoa; phylum Chordata; class Aves; order Columbiformes; family Columbidae; genus Pampusana; species Pampusana beccarii. The sequence goes on from VWYH01008208.1 coordinate 125,305, forward strand.
GCAGGTGAGTTCTCAGTTCAGCACTCTCTGTGCAGAAGGTGGCCGAGAAGGGACTTGCAAAGGAGGATCTGAGGTGACGGCTAGGGGGAGCTTTTCAGGTTGTAACGTGGATGTGAAAACGGGTGTCCCTGCAAGATGCAGAGGCCTGGATGTGTCCCTTTCTGTTAACACTGTCACTCCATTAGGTTTTAGTTCCAAATTTTACAGCTGTATAAAGGCTATGTCAGAACATACAAATAAATACGGAGTCTATTTTGTACATGCAGTAAACGCACTGGCTTTATTCCTAAACACAGTACCTTTTGTCTTCTTTTTTTCAGGGGAAAATACAAATGCAATGTGTACAAAGATATATAAAAAAATACATACATATGTGTCTGTGTATGTATATATGTGTATATTTATTATGTGTTTATATACTTATGAGTATATATATATATGGTTTAACGAGGAGCAGAAGCATAATTTCTTGTGACTTTGTGTTTCATGGTTGAATTATGCTCAGCCGTACAGTGCACAAGCTTTGACTGAAACTTATCTTGTGGCTGAGGCACTTACAAGGGCTCTCTCAAATGTATTCTCTGGTGTCTATTTCTGTCATTGAAAAACTACTCTAGTCTTCCTCTCAGTGGGACAATAATAGGATGTCTTTTTCTACCCAGCCACATTATTTTTTTTTTTTCGGAAAACTTGTAGGAATGTAAGTTTGCAACTTTTATCCATCCATTAGAATTTGGTTAAAATGGGTCAACACATTCAAAAGCTGCAGCATAAAGCATAGACAGGCACAAACAGCAGTCACAGAAACAAAAAAGGACACATTTGTTTCTGGCACACTTTATAGCTCTTTAAGAAATCTTTGTTTACTATCTTATAGTTGTGTTTTCCACATACAGTTCTGGTGCTTTACATATATAAAATATTCCTATATTGCAGACAATTAGGGGTTTTTGTTTCTATCTGCTATTAGAGTGTGTATTGCCTGAAAGTACAGAAAAGCAGTATATCGAATAACACCCACACTCCCTAAATCCATAAATCTGAGTTGAAAAGTTCAGCCTGATTAATTCCTGAATACTTTGTCCGAGATTTGTTGAAGCTGGTCCAAGTTTTTAAATTCTTGAATATCAACACATGGAAATATCTTCTCAGGGGATTAGAAAGAGACCTTAAAACAAAAGCGCATTCTGGAATGGGGCAGAAATATTTTGCTTTTTCAGGTCAGTTGTATCTCTTCTCTAATCTGAATATTTATGAGCTGTAGGAAAGCCGGCAGTTTTATACCCTCTTACGGATTATTGCCAGTTTCCTGTCACGATGGTGAAACATTCTCACCTTTTTAATGCTTCTGAAAGTGTCTTTCCTATTGATTTGCCATTAGGGTGGGATAGATCAATTTGGAAGACCTGAGACGTTTATTTCTCCCAATCTGAGCAAGCATGTATTTTTATATCTCTGAACTAGTGATAGGGTGGTAATATCAGTAATAGTGACTAATTGGTGCTTCCAGAGGTATGGATGAGCAATGCAGCAAATCAAGCATCAGACCTCATACCAGTCAAGAATGGCGTGGCCATGCAATGCAGATTGCTGCTCTAGTGCAAACTTAATCTCCCAGTTAAACTCTTGGTCAACTTCAAACAGGTCAGTTTTATGCAAGGAGGATGCACACTGGATGAAGCCCTATCTGTAGCAGCCCACCAACACTTCACTGGATGGCTTAAATATCATCTGTATTCGTTTAGTCAGAGTAAAACCTGCATGACCTCCAGTTGTTTTGGTTAATTTAAAAGAAATGCAGGTGGTCACATCTTATCTGTATCAGGTAGGTGTTTCCGTGTGGTGCAGTCGTGCAATAGCCCAAGCAAGCAAGGCCTCTGTTCTCTCCTTTGCAATCTGTAGTTAGGCTCCACTATCATTCTGTATTCAAGAGGCTAATTATTCTGTGTTCTTGCTGACTTATTATGTGGGTCAAATTTTGCCAGACTTTTGTGGTCCAGGAGTTGGCAGATTTCCTTTAGCATGTCTTGTCTCTTGATGACGACTGAGTTGTGGTCACTGCAAAGCCAGCAGTGGCTTAGTTCCCCCTGACCCAAAGGCAGGCAAAATCATCTGCCACCTTTCCAGATCTCAGTTGGCCACTCCTAATGAGTTAGAGATACTTTCTAACATCAGGTGATGGGATCATTCTATGCCTTACAGGAAGAGAGGGGTGTTCTTCCACTTCTGTTATTATAACATGCTTGATAAAAAGGATTTTCCAAGCAAAGTGATGAAAAGCAGATACAGGGGTAAAGAAAACATGCTCTCCCACAAAACTAAACCCCTAAGTAGCTGTAAAACTGGATTCTTCCAGGTGGTAGCACCACGTCTCAGATCTATCCAGGCTACTCTTTCAAGATTTCTGTAACAAGACGTTGGCATACCTTGCAGTCAGCACCTATAGGCTTCTTGCATTCCTCGCAGGTGTTGGAATAAAGGTTCTCATAGCATTTCACGCAGTAAGGGCTGTCCTCCTTCAGGATGTACTTCTTACCAAACAGGGACTCTTTGCAGTGGTGGCAGTCAAAGCGTTCAGTCATGTTGTTGTCTGGAGTGCAGCTATCCTGTGACAAAGACAGAAACAGGCACATGTCAGATTGAGCTACACATGACCCAGTCCACAAGAAAGGTTTATCAATTCTGGTTTATCAGATTGTACCTCAATTTTAATTCAACTTTCAGTCAGATAAATCGACAGAATAGGAAGAAACTGGATGATAAATTTTGCAGTGCTGGGTAATGACAGTAGCCCATCTACTTTAGCCTTCCACTGACCTGTCTTTGACCAGACCTGGTGTTAGAGATGAGAAAGAGGAATGGGATTTCACCAATAGGTCCAAAGCAAGAAGCTGTCTTTGTAGGGGGTGGTGGAAGCCAAGTACATAAAAAGGATGAGCCAGCTTATCTTCAGGAGCACCATCTCCTCCATAAAGAAAGAGAAAATTTTGCATTGCATAGTCATGCACAGCTTATTTGGCATCACTGTTACGTGCTTCTGCTCCTTCCTTCTCTACATTCTCTATGAGCCGATGTCTGGCAATCATGGCATTGCAGTGAGACACCAACCCTCCATCTCTGCTTGTGCATGGGACTGTTAACAGCAGGAGATGTGGGGTTGGTGATTGTATGTCTGATTCTTCTGTGGGGCAGCTGAATGAGTTATCCAGCAGCTGTGGTGTACAGCGACACAAACAAGATCTAGTTACCCTGTTTCAGGCAAATGTCAAACGATGATTACCGATGGGGAAAAGCAAGTGGAAGGAACTGCAAATAATATATCAGCTTGTCTGAATTAGGGATGTGTTTTGCTCCTCAGGTCTTGTAATGTCTTCTGCATTTTCTGGATGCACACACAAACAACGAGGACACAAATGCATTTGATTACTTGCATTATCACCTGGGACAATTGATTTGGGGTTTCGTTGGAGACATCAGCTTCTTTCTTAACCTGAGGTTTGTAGTGCATGTTGCACCTGAAATCTGTTTGGACATTACAGCTGGAGCAGGGCATAGCTGCCTGCTTTGGAAGGAGAATTTCCCAGGCAGAAATCACGTTCCACCTGGACTGCATGTTCTTCACTGCCTGCCAGATCTGATCCCCTCTTTAAGCCGCATTTGATCTACAAAGCCTTAAATGCTTTAGGTAGTAATGGCGTAACTGGCTACCTCTATCTTTCACACACAAGTGACATTTACAGCAGCTGCAGTCCTTTTGCCAACTTCAGCTCTCAGTTTTAAACAAAAAGTTGTTACTTGCTTAGCGTTCTTGGCGCAGGGTGCTCGATTCTGGAGTTTGTCCTCTCCTGGCAGTGTGAGTCACCCTTAGGACATTCTGAAATCCTGTGTTCTCCTCCAGGATTTCAGTTTTTATCGTTATCTTGTATTCCCTGTATTTGGGTTTTGATTAATATTTTAGGGCAGTCTGAATGGGCAAAGTTTGTTTTCATGTCTAGAAAGCATTTTATTTTATTTTTAATGCTCTGTCAACTGCTGAATTGTGTGGTGACTAGCACAGACTAAGGGTAGATGTTTTCTCAGCTCCTGGAAGGTCTTTTGAACTCCAGGTAACTACTAAAGAAGAAAGTGAGACAAACTACCAACCCCCAAAACGTGCTTGAAAGAATAACCCCCTACAGCTGGTCGTCTGTGCCATGGCCAACTCAAAAGAAGTAGCTGTCCAGCTGTCTTGACCCTACAGATGATGTAGGGATGAACTGACTCATTTTCTCATACCAAAGGGGAGTCAGGAGTATGTTAGGTGCTCTTGGTCCTTAAGGAGTAGACAGGATCATAGGGACTGATAACAAAAAGCTGAAAAGTAAGAAGAATTACGCTGAAGAGAGAAGTGCAATGACTACCCGAAGTTCCTCTCTATCCCGTCTCCAACAGCAGTGCCTCACAATGGAAGTGTAAGGGAAGAGAGGGAGAAACAGGGCTGGTACACCGCGAACTTTCCATAATATCTGCATACAGCAAGCTGGTCTCCTCTTGAGGCAGATACGCAGTATTTACCACAACATTCGGAAGATGATGGTGCATTTATTTTCCCCTCTGTTCTGAAGCCGTTTACACCCCCCAGCCTACATAGCACATTTGTACTTCCCATGAAAGAACTACAGAGGATTTAATTTCCTTCCAGGAGTAATTTCAGCAATTTAATGGAGTCAGACCAGTATAAACTGATGTGTGTATGAATGACTGAGTCTGAGAGGACTGACAGCTTTGTCCAAATAGTCTGTATTTAGGACAGAAATCTACACTTTTTACCAGACTGTGTTAGATATTTTTACCAAGTGATACGATCTAATTGCACAGTTAATTTGCATTATTACTAAGTTAAATTGTGAGCAGAAACCATTTATGAACTTGCATTTTTCACTTCTCTTCAGAATTAGTTCTTTCTAGCCCAGTTCTGTCCTTCATGCAATGCTGCTAAATGTGTAATATAGAAGTGGTTTGTGACTGGAAGCAGGACTATTCCCTTAGAAATAGATGTTCCTGTCTCTCGGTCACAGAAGGTTTCTTCTTGAGTGCTGTATTATTTTCTGGGCGCTTTCCACAAGAGCAGAGACAAGCATTTCTTAATAGATTTACTAAATGATTTATTTATCTTTTTGATCATTTTTTAATAATTTATTTAATAATTATTTAATAGTCTCTGCCACCGTTTTAGAAAATACCCAGGCACTTGCCTTGCTACCCTGAAAGGGATCTAGTTTTGTTAAATGTACTCCAAGTTTGTCACAGTGGATTGTCCCCCTCACCCTGAGGAAGGAGAGGCAGACCTGATTTCTATGTCCCAAACAGCCTGAGGGGTGAACTCCACTCTGTTAAGTCACTGGAGGTGCAGTTCTGGGTGGATTTTGAGGCACAACTCCAGAGACCTGGGAAATCAAAAGACAAGAAAGGAAAGTTTGCATTTTGGTTCTAGTTGTGTGAATCTTTTATTAGATCTGGGACCAGTTTCAGATCCAATATCTCTTAAAGTTAGGAATTCAGGTTCATGTGGTTTCATTCAGAAAGCTGGAATCTGGGGTGAAGCATCCCAAATTCCAGGCTGTTTAGATCTGGGCCTTGGATTGGATCCCATGATCTACTATGTAGCATTTTGAATATATTTGACAGTTTTTTTTCTCCTCTGGAGAAAATTAAATCTAAAGTAATTATGGGTCCTGTTTACAGAAAAATTAGCAGGAATGTCAAACAAATCATTTCACTGTTGTCTTAGAAACAAGACACATGTAATCATACTGAGCAATGTTTTTGCTTGTCACATTCTACATGTGGTACTTTACATCACCAGTCGGTTTGTTTCTGTCACATAAAAAAATCACGCATAGCTCAGTGCAGGCTTTATGCGCTGCTTGAGGCTTTAAGGAAAAAAAAAAAAAAGATGTTCAGAGTTGTGTGTGGACACAAATTGCAATTCAATTTCCTTGCCGTTGATCTAAATCACAGAATCACAGAATGGTTGGGATTGGAAGGGACCTCTGGAGATCATCCAGTCCAACCCACCTGCTAAAGCAGGTTCACCAGAGCAGATCGCACAGGAAGGTGTCCAGGTGGGTTTTGAATGTCTCCAGAGAAGGAGACTCCACAGCCTCTCTGGGCAGCCTGTTCCAGTGCTCTGGCACCCTCAAAGTAAAGAAGTTTCTCCTCATATTCAGATGGAACCTTCTATGCTTCAGCTTGTGCTTGTTGCTCCTCATTCTATCATTAGGCACCACTGAAAGCAGTCTTATTTCTTCTACTTGTGTTTGATACTTGTTGGCTGTAAAGATTCGTGGGCTGGAGGCTCTACTTCATTACACCTCTTTCTGGTACAAAAAGGTCTTAAGATTTTATCACAGTAGTCATCTTATGCTTTTTCAGATTGCTCCCAACATTATCATGAAATACAAATTGATTTTTCTCCCATACAGTCTCCCTCCTACAACATTAGACATAACAAGTACATTTCCAACAGGAAAAGAGCTTTCCATTTCCAAAATGATTCTATGCCCGGCAGTTACAGCTTATGCCAAATGTTACCCCTACCCACATTGTGTCTCCCAGGATGTAAAAACTGACATGAAAATTACTTTAAAGTTAGCAGGCTGACTTAAAAACTATCCTTCTTTTCTGTTGTTCCCCTGTTTGCTCAGTCTCATCTTACTAGCAGTCATTGTTAAAGTTATCATGTTACCTCATAAAAATTAGGGCTCACAATGTCATTAAAAAATTATCCAGTGTTCTCCCATCCCATGACACTATTGACTCCTGGAAAATGGGCCTAGCTCTCTCAGATCTTGCCTGCTTTTTCAACTATGTCTGCAAGCCTAATACGAGACGTCCTGTGCATCTCTAGTTTCAACCACTCTTAGGGGGTGTTGAACACTGAGAGGTGCAGATGCACACACACGAGAGAGAGAAAGAAGCCAAGGGGAAACCGTCTAAAAAATGTGGGAGTTGTTTAGTTTGTTCAGCGAAGTGAAGCTCTGATATCTTGCTGCAACAGTATGTGGAGACACGGCATTGAGCCCCTGTAGATGCCAAAGGGGGACCTGCTATTGACCCCAGTTGAGTCAATAGGGCTGGGGCTCTACCTGTGCCCCTGGAGCGGGATGTTCTGTTCACCACCTGCACAGGAAATAAAAGGTCTTCGGAGACACCCATCTTCCTCCGTGGTGTACACACATTTCTTCCACCTGACTCTTTTCAAGAAAAAATGTGCACATGGAGAATTTTCTATCTGTTTATTTTCCTTCCCTTGGGAAAGGAAGATTTGTGTCTGGCAAACCCAGTGACATAAGCCATGCAGGTCTAGAGCATTTGGAAACAATTTATGTTAATGTTCCAAGGGCTAAAATGCAAAGATTTATGATATCCTTTGCAACTATGAACTAGCAGTTCAAACTGTGCTTGTCTTTCTGGCAAGAAGCTATTATTTTTCTGTAACTTAGCAGCTATTGCCACATTTGTTATCTATCATCTTGTTGCAGCAACTGCAAGCCACTCTTCTAAGAGCTAATCATTTTTCCAAATCAGGCTGTGATGCCATGCAAGGGGAGAGGGGGGAAAGCTAATTTTATTTATTTTTAGTTTACTTTAGGAAAAGAAAACAATGACCATTTGCCAGTAGCACTGACAAGAAGGAAAAAAGAAGCAACATACAGAGTCCACCTGAACTTCAGGAGTTAACTGGAGCAGATGTGCATCACAAACATCCAAAGCATGCACTCTGTGTGTTTAGATTTACTAAACCACATCAAGAGGCAGTAGCCTTCTTTCTTTATCTGGGCAGGTATAGCTTATGCTTTTATTCATGGGATGAGTGCCTACAGATACCATAGTGACAGAGTAGAGTGAGAGCAAAGGGAATCTGAGTGCTTGGAGGTCTAGCTGGCCGTAGGGCAGGTGTTCCTCGGATCCCTAACCCTCCAGCAGCAGGCTCCTGGCGATGGGGAGCCAAGCCAGCTGATGCAGAACAGCCATGTCTCCTTCCATGGGCCACAGAAGGGCATTTGCTCCCGTATGCTGAAGAAGGTCAATGCAAAAGCTAACTGAGTGATTAGAAGTATGCGATACACAGCTTATCCTGTAGGAACTCCAACCAGCCACTCTCCTCCTTCCACAGGCCATCTGTCCCTGACAGTGGTGGAGTCACCATCCCTGGAGGTGTTTAAAAGACGTGTAGATGAGGTTCTTAGGGACATGGTTTAGAGGTGGACTTGGCAGTGTTAGGTTAGTGGTTGGACTCAATGACCTTAAAGGTCTTTTCCAACCAAAATGATTCTATGATTCTAATGGATTGCCATTGAGTGAAGGTGCATTTCTTGACTAAAGAGAAGGAAAATACTTTTGCAATGTTATTGAGACACTGAAGATTATTACTATGACTGGTGTTCATACCATCATCTTTGTGTAGGTCCTTAAAAAGGGTAGTCATGATTACAGCAGGGGACAGGTTGTTGGGTTTCCCTGTATCCCATGATCTGGGGTTTATGTGAAGCTTGTAAATAACACAAGGATGTTTAGACAAATGTGGCTGCACTCTTTAATTTTTTAGGTTGAGAAGAAAGTAAAAGCCTTTTTCTCTTGCTGATGCTATGGAAGAACAATCCTGTAGTAAGCCCATCAAAAGAATTTTGCACCCTGTCTTCAAGAAATCAGGGCCTTATAATGTCATATGTCATTGCTTTGTCAGAAAAGCCCTGTTAACAAGCACAGACTGCTTTACCAGTGTCCACATTAAGGTTAGGATATCAGAAGTATCTAATTACAGAGGTGATCATTGCTGCTTCTGAAGGTTTTAAGCTCAGAGTAGATATTCACAGGTGTCCTAGAAGTTTGCCAGGAAAACTTTGTTTGATATCTGAACATAACAGTAATAATAGAAACCAATAAAAATCAAACCCAAGTAAGGAAATATCTTCCTAATTATCCCACTCAGGCCTTTCTATATATGTGCTAAATATTAAAAGCTATTTAAAAATGTTTAGTTTTGAATGGACTTCTTAAAGTTACCTTAAAACATCCTTCAAAATCACAGGTTTTTCCAGCAACTCAGTTTCCTTGCACATGACTGACTTATTTTGCCTATGGTATAACATTCCAATGTCTCTTTTTAAGTACTTTAGAGCAATTTTCTGAGCAGACAGACTGCATTAACATGTGCAGATAACCAAAGCATACCTGGTTCCTGTCTGGATTGCACAGTCAGCCTATCATGAATAGGAAAGTGGATAGTCTGCTATTTAAGATTGTTTTCCTTAACATCGTATTAATAGTAATAATAAACCACCAGAAAATGGTTCTTGTGTGGTAAGGCTCCTCAGGCACCCGGCTAAAGTAATTCTAGTTATAGTAGTGGAGAAGGAACACTCCAGTTGTGGTTTCTGTGTGGTTTGTTGTGTTTGGCAGTCACGAAGGTTCTGCTCGGTTTAGAGCCACTCCAGCAGTGGTAGAGCAAACACCAGTGGTAGTAACTCCAGAGGCCACAGAAGAACTGAGCACTGACACTTTGAAAGTCTACGCCACGCAATTTACACTAGGATTATCTGAGGTTGATATTGAAATGGCTGGAGGATGTGTGGTCTTACCAGCATTCCTGCATACATTTCAATTACAAAAGGAGCCTATTGAAATAACGTGGAACATGACTCCTAAATCTACCATAGCAAGGAATAGCACAGTTCAAGCGGAAAGGCTTGCTCTTATTTTCTATTTTAAAGCCTTTTGAAACTGCTGTCTTCCTTCTTTCTCTTGCAGAATAAGCAAAGGTTTGCTCAAAGAGAAAGGTCAAATACTTGATATTACTTAAGCATAGAAATTCATATTTCTGATAAAACCACTTAAACCTGTAACAGAAAATGATAAAGGAGAAAAATAGCGTAAGATTAATAAAACCGATTGTTGTCTCTGGCCCTAGCCTACAGAAATAATGTATAAGCTAAATGAATGCAGACGCTAAACACTAATGGAGGTTTATTTTTTCCAGAAAAGATTTGCTTTCTGTCATTGACAGGAACACTGCTAATCCCAAAGAAATTAGACACTAAAATAAAAATACCCAGAAAATACCATGTGCTACCACACAGTGACATTTCTGAATTCTCCTATATTTTTTAAATCCTGTATAATACAATCCAGGACACAAAACCAGAACAATGTCCCCCATATTCCATGTTTCTTCCTTTCTAGAAAGGACAGAAGTGAAACTGGGGGGAACCTATGGAGAAGGAGTGCTTCGCTATTTGTCCTGGGCTCTAGCAGAAGAGCTCTGGGTCTCTCTGTCTGGTCTGTTTAGAGAGGCAAGACCACAAAGCCCCTTTCCATCTCAGATGGTTGGCGTGCGTGGTGATTTGGAGGATCAGTTAATGTACCTCTTTCAGCTGCTGTATAAAACTGCTGTAGCAGTGACGGCCCCAGGGCTGTGAGGCATCCGAACTTCTCTACTCTGCTGCTGTGACATTGACTTTCCAAAACACAGCAGAGGAGGCAACGTGAACCTTAGAGGTACCTGCTCAGCTGGGCACATCATAGCGGAATAGGTTGATTACACCTGAGTGAAACCAGTTTGGTCCAATTTGTTTGCTGGGGTTTGGGACTGGGGAATGGACACAGAGAGCAAAGAGATCAGCTATTGACGTTGAGTCAGAGTACCTGTGATGCATGAGAGATGCAGGAACAAGCTTGGAAAGACACAGAGAGCCTGGGGACATGGACACAAGCCATCTTTTTATGGGTGAGATCCTTTCTATATGGAAGAAGGAAGATGTTTGGTCCACCATGGAGAGATGCACAGCGGAGTATGGAGGGAAAGAATTAATCAGAGGTGAGATCTCGTCTCTGAAGATCCTTTTGTTCTAAATCTCAAGAGTTCTTCATAACAATGACAAAATAGAGCTAGGTAAATGTTTAGCGGTATTTTATGGTTTCATGCAACTTGTTGCTTTTATTATGCAAGATGAATTAAAGAGTGATGGGTTTTGAGCCCTTGTGCCTGTGCTTGCCAAGGGTTTAGAACTACCTGCCACCAGCAAAAGTGCAACCTTAGGCTTTAGTCTGCTGTGGTTGACATATTTGCAACTTTAAAGCAGAAAAATTGCTGTGAAAGTGAGAGATGAATACTCCTATGTCGGTGTTATGCTCACCTATGTTCCTCTTACAGCATCTTACTATATATACAGTAGCCATTTAGCAGCCTAGTTAGTATTATCTAATACAATACATAAGGGTATGTGAGAAAGAACAAAATTAGGACTGTACGTTTTTCACCTGGTGTGAGTATTTTGATATTCAGCCTTAAAAGAAGCCTCCAGTGGTTTTTAATCAAACTCTCTCTGTATATATAGCTAATTAGTATTGTTGGAATGTTAATGCATCAGTGGCTGTCAGTGTACCCAAGATTTATTTCCATGAAATCTGTCATTACCCTGCCATTTCACACTCTCACTTGGGGTGAATCTGCATCGCAAATAACTGTGCATATGTAAATGAAACATCAGAATTACATTATTAGAATTAATCAGTCTAAAAATGCAAATTATGAGATCCCTAATCTCTGAAGCAGTACCCAAATGCGGGAAGGTGACTGCCTACAGCACTACACCACCCAGAGTTTCTCTGGAGATGCTCAGGACTGATTTCTCTATCAGAGAAATATGAATGAGCCTCAGACCTGCACATAACTGGTCTGTGAAGACCCTGAAAGCGTGGCAGTGTGCTGGCCAGGAGCAACAGGCACTACTTCAGTTTTCAGCCTGATTTTCAAGGAGTGGAAGCCATTTCTTCTGACTGGTGGTGTTAACGTTTATCTGACCCTCCCTTAGTTCTGAATGACCTGACCCTTGTGTGGCGAGGCAAGGAGGTGAGGACAACAGCAGGTCTGATATTGCTTGGGTCTTGGGCTCAGGGCTCAATGCCTTGGAGAACTAATCCAAGAGTCACTCAAGTGAATGTAAGTCTTTACAGCCCTCCCCGTCCCTTTCGTTTGGCATAAAAACTTGAATTTGCAGTGTAATGCACCACAGACTGTCACCAGTCCTTTCAATTGCAGGAGTTGTACTTTGCCAACAACTTTTTTTTTTGGCTCCTGATGTTTAAAGCGTGATGGGATCCTGGAGGACAGTGTTGTGTGTGATTGAAGGACTTGTCTGATTTTTTTCTAATGCAAAGTGTGCCATCTGGGAGTGCTGATATCTGTACAAACAGGCTTCCCTTGGCATCTCTAAGAAACTGTTTAATTGTTAGTAGGAAATGGGGCCTTATCTGTACCTGCATACTTTATTTGGGAATCACCATTACATGCATGTCCTGTGTGGCAGGACCTTTGCATATACAAACAACGTCTGACACAGTATAGCAACTCCTATGAGATAACAGTGATCTCACAAAAATTAGTAATATTTTGCTATAAAATCCAACCACCTGGATGTGACTACATGGTGCCTGCATGTGTAGCACTGCTGATTCCCACGGGAGCACATTCTGCAGAATGGTGGGAACCAAAAATAAGTATATTCTACCTCAGCCCTCCTGCTATCTTGAGATCTCCTAAGCTTTCTGAAAAGACCTCAAGAGCTGGTCCATCCCCAGCCTCAGGCCTGCCAGTCAGATAGAGACGTCAGGTGGGAACTCCAGGTGACTTTTTGCTCTCAGCCATAGTGGTTTATGAACTTTCAGCTGCCCTGCTCACCTCAACCCTGTGTTGGCTTGGAAGCCAAAGACCATTATCTATGCTGTGGGTAGGATAAAAGATAGAATTATTGGTGCTCCGGTCAGATTTTGGGTACAGTAGTGCCACTATGACAGTGTTAGGAACTGAGTTTTCAATAAGTATAGTACTTTATAACCTTTTTTTTTTTTCTCCAAATGCGGTCAAGAAAACACACAGGTTCTATTGACAGAGCAGCCTTAAGAGTGCATCCTTTCCCAGCTATATGTACAGGGGCAGAAAATGCATATTTTCAGAAAATTTTTAAAAATGTACTATTTTTCTGCCTTCCAAATTCAAATGCCTGAAGCAATAATTTTTAAAGATTACCATCTGGCTGATAAAAGGCACAAAAGATTTTAGCCAGAAAGCAGGGAGTCCTGTAAATTTATGAACTGGTGAAAATAGGGTTCATAGCAGAAAGCAACTGGCAACCTTAGGCATAACATCCCTTCACATTCGGATGTGTGCGAGTATGTAATAACACACAGCCCTTCTGGGACAATTCCCGTTTAAGACAGTGTACAAATACGTACAGCCAACAATAAATGTTATAACTACTGACTGTGGCAATCTCAGTGTCAATCAGCAATCGGCATTCTTATTAATATACCTCTAGATAGGAGTCAGGGGAGTAACAATAACAGACTGGCTGCTGCTGCTGTATAGATTTTATAAGGTTTGCTTTCTTGTGACTATGTGTGTGCCTCTGTACACAACAAAGCTGAAATATGCAGGTATCTGGTGAACTAATAAAAGCTGTATCACTTTAGTGAAGTAGAAACTTTAGAACAACCGTTAATGAATACAATTAAAGTTAGTATTTCCTTTATTATGTACACGGAGAAGTCCATGTTAGACAGCATACATTAAGGACCTGGGTTATTGTTGCTGCACACACATGCATGCAGAGAGAGGCACGGAAAGAAGAAATTCAGATCTGTTAATTGGGATTTGCATTCTAATTTATTCTCTCCATGTAAAAAAGAATAAATACGATGCTGATGGCTCCCTGTCTTCTTCATACACAATCTATCCACAGTGTTTGCCTGCAAAGAGGAAAGGCTACCTTTGTTTCATGTGCATCTGCTCTTGCTACGGTGCAAAAACGCTCCTTTGTTGAGCTCGGCAGCAGGAGTGTGCAGATAGGTGTGAAGAATCTAAGACCCCAGCTTTTACTTTTTGTCACCTCCCTGGTGGATTACACATGCAGCATAATACAGTCATTAAATATAGTTACATGGGAAATGACCCAGAGCCTCATCAGCTCGCTGATGTGTCACTCTACGGACAGACACGCAGCGGTAATTGCTCTGATAAGAAATATGCCTTTTTTCTCCCCTTCACACCCCTCACTATGCACTCAGGAGAAAGGGGGACCGGCAGTCTCTCTCCTCGCATCCTTACCCAACAACCCACTGGGGCATTAAACAACCCTCTCCTCCTCTCTGCACCCTTTGTTTAAAGCGACACCTTCAAAGATACAGTCCGTGGGTAGCGGGGAGGGAGGGGGAAAAAAGGGATATTTACTTACAGAGCAGTAGCGGGCAGTTAATGTCACCTCCTGGACCAGGGACAGGGGGTCACATCCATTAACGAATGTGTAAAGAGCAAAACCGGCCTGCTTGCAGAGGAGAGCTGTACAGAGAGCCGGGGCTTTCCACTGCCTGCCAAGAGCAGCTCTTCCGATTTCAGCTCCGCAGTCAGTGTTGTGTGGAAAGAGGCTGCTGCCTTCCCCAGCCCAGTGAAACCCCTCTCTATCATTTTACCATATAAGGAGACAAAAGCATCGGAGACACTCATTCTTTTAGGCGCTCTGCAGCTGGCATTCGACACTTTCTCTATTCCAAGGGTGTCGATACTTCCCCCTCCTAAACATCTTGTCTTTCTTGGCCCCTTTCCTAAAATAAGTCTCCCCCTCCCCTCCTCCAGCCTTTTGTTTCTCTAAACCCCTGATGCTTATTAATAATGTAGCTTTGCTAAATCCGAGGGATCGCGCTTTGCAGAAGGGAAGGTTTTACAGCAGCTCAAACCTAAACATTTGTGAGGCTCTTCACCCGGCTGAATGAAGTGTTTGGTTAAAATTGGTATGAGGCTTTATTTGCTTTGGCTGTTTTGCCTTCTGCAACTTAGTGCCTTGCCTAGAGAAGGGTGAAACAAGCTCTCTCTCTTCTCCTTCGTGGAGAGGTGCACATTTTTATGAGGAGCAAGTACACAGGCAGTTCTTTACGAGCTTTTGGAGCCCATTCTTGTTTCTCTCCACCCTTCTTTCTTTCCAAGTTCCCCCATAGTGAGCAGGGAAAAGAAGAAAAGCAGGGGATGTTAATGAAACAACCAAAAAAACCCCAACCCCTTGTGTAAGAGAAAGCCAAGGGAACAGATTGTGTCAGCACATGCTCAGGACCCAGCAGAGAGCCCTGCCAGTGGGCACATGCTAAAGAGAGGGGGAACCATTAATACTGCTATAAACAGGAACTAATTTTTCTGCTACAAAATCGAATTTCATCTATCAACCACTCTAGCAGAAACAGATTCTGTTAATAAAAACACTGAGGGCCCTGGGAAACCGCCTAGAGCGAAGAATTTGGATCAGAAACACACAGGAGAAGTCTGGTCTCTGCCATTTGAGGGGTAGGGCTAGGGTTACGCATTTCAGGGTAACACTTGGGTAATGACGGGTGCTTGTCAAAGAGAGGAGCTCTAATTTGAATGCTTTCAACCTTAAGAGAAACCAGTAGGACAAAAATGTAAAGCCCATTATCCTGAGATAATGTTGCTGTTGTTTTGCGTCCAGATGATGCAAGGTAGCCCCGTTTTTTGCGTTGGACACTGGGTGGTGGTGCAGGTGTGCATATGAGTTGGTTAAGGGTTTCTCCTGCAAAACAAACCTATGCCGGAACGTGACCTGTACTTACTGTCTTCTCACGTACCAGAATGGTAGTCAGATTCGGAATGGAGATGAAATGTGTTAGTCAGGCTCAGCGCTACTCAAAATCTACAAAAGCACAGACAGAGCAAAATGGCAGGAAAGGGCCATTCCTAGTTCTCCTATAAGGAAAAAAACCTCCTTTACCAATACTAGTTGTTTTGATGACCAGCAATGCCCGTGGGTTGTTCTGTTTTGCTGCAGTCATTGTAGTTGCATTTTCAAAACACAGGCGTTGTGCCCTGGATGACCGACCATGGGCATATGGGATTAAGCAGCTTGACTCTATGGCAATTAAAGCTCATTTAAATCAAAGCTGCCTCACTCCCCAGCCACATGTCCCTGGCTCCTCCCTTGCGTTTGCACTGTCAGTGGAAGATGAGTTAAACCAAACAGTGAACAATTTTCAGTGAACCCTTAATCTACTATGGAGCTGCACCTGCGTCTTGGGGGAGCATCGGTTGGGTTTCCAGCCTCATCACTGGCTTCTTGGATGACTTTGGACAAGACTTTGCATCTTTCTGGTCTTTAGTTTCACTATCTGTAAACACAGAGCTCAGGACAGTCAAACTCTTGTGTGAGTCGTTAGCAAATTTACAAAGTACTAGTTAGTACAGAATAATAATAATTCTTTCTTTTAAACTATTGCAACAGCAACAATAATCATTAATTTTCATTTTAGTTACAGTTCTTACTTCAGCTCTGATTTAGAAGTGCATGTAAAGAAGAAAAATAGGTTCTAAAGGTGATTAGATTTGGGCTATTTGAGTCAGTTTATTTCCAAAACGAATTAAATATTCCAAACATGTTATTTGGTGGTTTTTTTCCAATTTCCATGATATTTTCATTTCCCTGTCTGTCCATTGACAGCCACTGCAGCAACTCTGCCAGAGATTTTTTGATGTGATGTGCTGGAATACAATACAAGTATTTTCCCCAATTACAAGTTAAACTACATACTGGCTCCAGTACAGGTTTACTTTAACTCCTGCAAGTCATGGGTTTGCTTTAGGAAGATAATATCGCTTCTGTCTGATTTAATCTAACATCTCTGAGTCCCTGAATGCAGAAGAATCTCTTCCAATTTAAAACCCGATGATCTGTGGGGCTGTGGGCTCATTATGGAACCTGATGCTCAGCAGCCAAATCAGGACCGCATGGAGCTGCGAAAGGGATGAGGGAGAGTTACCAGGCAGCTCCTTCCCTCCTCCCATGGGCTCCATCAAACACTACTCAGCATGGCAGGGGGAACCTCTGAGCTCTTGTCCTCCTTCAGTTGGTCCGCCCCTGCTCACTTCAACTTTCTATCTGACAATTAAATATTCAACAGTAACTGGCAAAAAGCCCCACACTCTCTTTCCCACCAGAATCAAATCCACCAGAGGAAGAAAAACAAATTTCCTTAATGATAATTAAGGAAGGAAAGATGGGGAGGAAAGAGCAGAGACTTTTTTTTTTTTTTTCTGACAAAT
The DNA here is from genome assembly GCA_013399365.1 of Pampusana beccarii. NCBI lineage: Eukaryota > Metazoa > Chordata > Aves > Columbiformes > Columbidae > Pampusana > Pampusana beccarii. The sequence continues at coordinate 142,442 of VWYH01008208.1, forward strand.
TTAATGTTTAAGTGACCCACTTTTTATTATTGTATTTTTTTTACTTCATTGGTTCTCTGATTAGCCCAACACAGATCACCCATCTTCAGGTCTTCAGAGGAGACACTGTAATGAAAACAGGGGGCAATGTTTCTAAAAGAGTGCCTAAATTTAAGGTTGAAAATAAAAGTACCATTCAGTGCCGTTCTGTGGTTCAGAAACATACCCTATGGCTTATATATTTGTCATATATGTAACATTTCTGTAGCATATATTGCTTGTTCTTCAGTGGTCTCTGCTTTACCAGGTTGAATTCTATGCGGAGAAGGCCATACCTCACATATAGAAAACAAAATGGAAAAAGTATTATTTTCATAGCAGGATCTCTCAATCATCTTGGTTATTCTTCAGAAATCTCACTTCAGTTACTGGGTTGATGCGGGTATAACCACCATTGCTGCACTCATCTCCTTTTTTGGCTGAAAAGAATGAACAAAGGAAAATAATGGAAAGATACAGCTGGAATTGGAATATTTCTATTTTCCTCGGTTTGAGTCACAGAGAAATTTAATGTGTCTGAGAGGGCAGGGTGGGTGGAAAGCTACACTTTTAGGTTTGAAAACGGCTAAGCTACTGACTGATTCCCTCCACCACTACTTTATCCTGGAAACTAAGTTACTTTATCAGAATTCAGCACTTCCTTTTCTGACGCTTGAACCTGTGTAACACCAGCTTCAAATGAATATGAGAGGGTCAATTTAAGAGAACTGCTATTTTTGGCACTGTAAGAACAAATTTTGGTAAGTTCTTTAATTTTGGGAGGGTGTTTAGCCTAAACCAATGTTAAAAGCTTAGTATTTTAAAAACTCCAGTCTAATTTTGAAAAAAAAAAATAAAAATCCTTGTTTGCTTACTTAATGTGTTTGAATAGTTTTCACATACCATCTTTAACAATTTTCTTCAGTGAATTTAGAGAAAGGTGCCATGGCTCAGGAGCACTGAAGAACTTTTGTTTTTCTATAGAAAAAGTTATATTTAAGAGGATAGTATATTGCTAGGTGATAAGATAGACGATACTGACTCAAATTCAAGGCTGGTTCTGTGATATTAATATAATGGTCTGGGATGGATCTGAAAACACTTCAGATCATTATGGTTCAGTGGGACAACAATTTTGTTCCATTTTCAAAGTTAATCAAGACCTTTTCTATCCAGTTATCCTCAGTTTCATTCAGAGAAATCTGTCCCCTGAAAAAGATGTCTCAAAGTGAATGTGGCAGCGAACACCAGTTGACATGTGGTCTGCCACCGTCCAAGTAATTACACCTCTGTCCCTTTCTCCATGGGCAGTTGAGATGAAGAGATGGTTTACAAAGGATGGCACAGGCAGAAGGACAGCATGACTGCCTGAGCTGCAGTGACAAACAGCTCCTGACACTGATGAGGGGTGAGGCATGGATGGAGGGGATGACAGGGGCGAAGAGCAGAGGTGCTTGAGGAAGGAGGGGACAGACCACACCACAGGAGGCTTCAAGGAAAAAGCCAGGGGTTTAGGGAACTGCTATCTGCTAAGGAAAATCCGCCTTGGTGATGGTTGAGCTTTCAACAGCTTGGAAAGCTGAGTTACCACATTACAGGACTGACAGGTCCTTCTTTGGGCAAACAGCATTGTCAGAAGAGACATCCCATGTCTTCATGGATTAAAAGAAGCCATAAAAGTCTTCACAGGATAAAGGAAGCCAGTCAAACAGTTCCCCAGGCAGCAGGTGTCTGTGCCATGTGGGCCAGACACCCTCGACAGCCCTCACCAGGCTGCTGACCAAGTGAAGAAGAAATCATGAAGAGTTTTAACAAAGCAAGTGGAAAGCAACAATTCTTCTTGTTGAACATAGTCTTCTACTTCCCTACATTCCCAGACATTCTTTTTCTTTCTTCCTTCTCACTAGAGAACAGATGGTGTCTCTACTTTTAAGGAAACAGAAGAGAAACATTTTTGTCGGTGCCATCCTTACACCTCTTTAAACATTCCCTGAACCCCTCAGCTCCGTAGTTTGTCCATACATAAACAGAGATAGGGAGCCTGGTGACATGTCTTTGGGAGTGCTTCGGGATTCAGAGACAACCTCTGAGAAGAGGAACGATGACTCTAAATGATGATAGTGCAGAGACTTAGGCAGAGGAGCTGTTGCTTCTTTCCTTTCCTCTGGATTCAGCTTGATTGCCATGTGGGGCCCTGAGTATGACAAACGGGAAGAGGCTTTTGGGGTTTCTGCCCCTGTGGGTGGAACCCGGTGTGTCAAATTACTACAGAGTTTGCAGTAATTGCTGGTCTTCTGAACTGGCAAATACTACTCCTTAATTTAGGATTTATTCAATTTAGTATAATCATGATTTATGGTTCCCTGTTTCAGACACATGAAACAAGCACCCTACGATTGTTCCAAAAACTAATTGCTCAGTGTTTTTGATAACACAAGAGGCCTGCAATTCTGTACAAAATAGTTCACATGCCTAGTATTCCCTGCAGTGTTTCCTACACGCTCCAGTGTTTTTAGGCAAAGCGCCCTTTCCAGAATCCTCCCCCTCCCTCTGCTCCACTGCTCATGGCTTCTTCTCCAAAATCTTACTTCTGTGTGAATAATTTCCTTCTCGTCCCCCTCACGCTTTTTCTGCCTGCGTCCCTGACATCTTTCATGACCCTCTAGAAAGAGTCAACAGTGACGTTTGTAACTGCTGTTTCTCCTTATCAGCCAGCCAGAGGCCCTGGGAGCTTCTGAGCAAAGAGAGGTTTGTAAAACTGAGCAGCTGGCAGACACCTTGAGAACTTATCAGATTCGTTCCCAAGGCAGGAGTGACAACATCTAACTCATTCCTGGCAGATCTTTGTCTAATCTGCCCTTAAGGAATAACGTTAGGACTCCACAATCTCCTAAGTCGAATGGGCGTAAGTTTTGTCAGTCCGACACAGACGGAAGAAAGAAAAAAACATTCGGACCAGAGTTTTCAGTCTAAGATGAGTGGTTGTAAGTGATGACTAGTTTCAGGCAGAACCTGTAACTTGTAGGTATTCAGATCGTGCCTTAGTGTGAGAACTGTTGAGCAGAAGGGATCCTCTAACCTGTCCTCTTGTTCTTAGGATCTAAGAAATGACTAGGGGAAAAAGGGAGAATAGCTGGTAATGCTGTCTCCTCATAATACTCTCCCAGCCTCCTACAGCTTTTGGCTCAGGTATTTCTCAACCTGGGGTCAGCATCCATACTGAATATCACTTCAATGAACCTGCACAGTTCCCTCCTGATCCCCTGGAAGGAAATCCACAGATTCCTGTAATAGTTAGCTCTACTCTACATTGTTGAAGAACTGTCTCCTTGTGTTCATTTTGAACATACTACCCAGTATCTTCATCTGATGCCTCCGAGGTCTTACGTTTGGAGAGATAACGAGCAAGTGATCTTTATTCACATGCTACAGGCTACTCATGTCTTTGTCAACCTTCATCCTATCTCCCCTCAGCCATCTCTCTTCTAGACTGAAGAGTCCCAGCCTACCTAGTCGCTCCGTATGAAAGCTTCTGCCTGAGTGTTATAATTCTTCTCAACTTTTTTTCCAATATGACAATTTACTTTTTCAGATGAAGTGGCGAGAACTTTAATATTCAATTTGCTCTTTGGCTGTTTTTGAGCACTGAGTAGTTATTTTTGTAAACCTATATAACCACCAAATTTCATACCTAGGTAGTCAGGTCAGAACCATTACTTCACAGCTAGAGTTACATTTTTCCCCATGTGCACTGCTTTATGCTTGTCTACATTCAGTTTGAGATGCTCTTCCAGTGCCCACTCATCCTGTTGCCTAAGATCCCCTTGTTTCTCAGTCTTAGCAGAATTCCATTATTAATCTCCTGTTAATGTCCCTTTACTGCAAGAACTGCCTGTTCATCTTTCAACCGATTTTATGCAATACATGCAAAGATCGTCCCTCTTATCCTGTGGCTGCTTACATGTTTTTAAGGGTGTTTGGTGAGGACCTTTGTTGAATACATGGAAAAGTACAAGTAAACAGATGCTGCCAACCAAAGATCTTCTGTATCTGCATTCTTATTGTTATCTTACAGGAACCTGATGGATTTGTAGAGCATGATTTGCCTTTGTAGCTGTATTGAATTTCTCCCAATGTATCATATCTATCCATCTTCTCTATCCTGCAAACCTACCAATCTCTAATTTCCTCAGTTTCTCATGGAACCATTTAAAAAGGCTGGCACCCTATTAGCTAGTTTCAGGTGCTCAGTTCTGAGTCTGTTTTAAATAAAGGCCATGCACTATTATTATTTCAGCTAATTCATCCTACAGTCCCTTTAGATCTCTTGGTTTAACACCATCTGGTTCTAACATTTTCTTCCTGTTAATTTTGTTTATTTGTTCCATACCTCTTCTACAGACACTTCAGCTTGAAATAGATCCTCTGATGTTCCCCATAAGGAAGTGTTCTGATGTGGGAAGCTCTCCAAGTTCCTCACAGTGAATATAGGAGCAAAAAGAATCCATTTAGATTTTTCTGTTACATCCATCTCTTTCCTGGGGACTTCTTTTATACCCTGGTTATGTATTGGCCCTATGGTTCCCCAAGCCATTCAACTTGCCTTGAGTTCAAAAGAAGCATACGGTTGCAAATCACTTCCTTGATTACTTCAGACTCCTAATATTTTGATGTAAGTAGAAACAGTTGCCCTCTCTGATCTGGATGTAATTGGGGACATCCAGTTTTGCAGAAAGATCCTTCTGTATGGCAACAGTTATTTTTTCTGCTCAGCCACTGTTTGTGTGTACTACCTATAAACTGAGAGGGTCTGAGACGTAGGCTCAGACATATATTATGACTGAAAATATGAGCTTAGATTCTGCACTTTGAAGTAGAGTCCTTCCTGTTGATCCTCTTAGGCCTGTGCTTACTTTGAACTCTATAAGTGCACAGGCCCTTTAAATAACAGGATTAAAGCAATCTTCTAGTTGCTGATGTGAATTTCATGTCCAACACTTCACATGGAGCTGAAAAAATATACCATCTATTGTCAGCATGATAGACATATGGATTGTGTTTGTCCCTGCCAAGTTTATATTCACACGGTTGTCTAGTGGAGTTGCTGTCTTAATGTGAATGAAATTAAAATGTTGTGAGTAAAACTAAATAAAGGCTTGTAACAATGCCTTGTCTTGAAGATAATGTGTCTCATGCTGGAAGAGAAGTGATTTTTTTTGAGTCATTAGAGAGGAGTCAGAAATCACATAATGAAGCAGCGCTAGTCCTTTCATTTATCCTTAGTGGCTAACCACAAAGTCTAGCAAGTCCTGGCTGGTTTGCCACAATACAAATGCCTTACACGACTGAGCACTGCTCGCCTGGCTGGCTGCTCCTGAAGAGCTGGTCCACAGTGATGCTGACTCTTCCTTACACCCAGAAGGATTTCCAGGAATCCAGACTCCTCATTTGAAAGGAAAAGTTCTTAACACTTGGATGCACCCCAAAAAAAAAGGTGGGGGGAAGGGACTGACTTCTCTGTCAGCAGACACAGCACTGCAGGCAGCAGAAAATTCAAGTTCAGGAGAGGGCAGAGGAAGAGCTGGGAGGAAGGCAGGCTGCGCTGCTTGGGTGCCCACAACTCTTCTACAGCCATGCTCATGCTGGCTTTCTTTGTGAGCTTGCCTCGGACCCAGAGCTGTTCACTATTTCCTTTAGGAAGCTGCATATCCACCCTACGTTTGCATTTGTGAGCACAGAGGGGAAAAGCAGAAAGGAGGCATGGCCATAGGTGCTTGGGCAGGTATTCAGGCTGAGAGTCTGGATTCAAATCCTCTCCCAGCAGCCGGCATAAGCCTGCATAACCAAACCTTACCCTGTCCCCGGCACGATGAGCTGGACGTGCCCATGCCTTTCATGTGCTGGGTCTTTGCTAGCTCAGCTGCTTTCATTCAACAAATGAAGAAACCATTACCAAAAGCAGGTACCTGGGTTGAGTGGTAGACTCCAGGAGGAAGCAATGATAACAGGGCTACAACAAAGGGAAAACTATGCATGGACCCAAATGATCCCCAGCACTCGAGCTGGGTGCTCCTGCTCACGATGGTGGGAGAGGGTGGCCCGGCCACCCCACCCCTGTGTGTACATTTTGCCGGTGGAAGCAAACCGAGGGCTGCTGAGGAGAAAAGGATGGATGGACAAACTGCCCTCACATGATGCAACCTCCTTGTGCCAATGACAGGGAGACCTTCTGAGGGCGACTGCATTGCACATTCCTCTGTCCCCTCTGCCTTTCCTGCCTGCATCTGTACCAGTAGCTTGTGTTGGCCCAAACAGCAGAGGATGGTCCACACTGTCCAACTGTAAGTGCAGCCCTGGGTCTGGTTGAGCCCAAAGCCTTTGTTACTCTCCCAAGTGGTCTCTGTCATGGTCCGAGAGCTGGCCTGCTCTAAGGATTGCTCCTAAGAGGAGAGTGAATGTGTCCATCTCATTTTTCCTGGTAAGACAGTATAATTCTATGGACATCATCTGTGCCAGTTGGTCTCATGGCCAATATTTTGTTATAAACCCAAAATGTTTCTAATTGAGACAAAATTAGCTAACATAGAAACACGACAGTGAATCAGATCTACCTATTTTCCACAAGGATGTCCTTAGATAAACTGTTCCTGTGATTTCTACGGTTCAGTTGATGTAGCCTCTTCCTCTACCTTATGCACCATTTGTTCCTCAGGGTCAGGACAAAGCAGCTTTGGCCTGCTTTAGTCCCTCTGTCTTGAATCTTTTGCTGCTGGTACTTTGGTGGTCACTCGGTCTTCAGACTTAGTGGAGCATGGATGTAAGATCCTTGAAAAAGACGTTTGCTGATTGTTTTTCAAGCGTTTGCTGGGGTGCCAACATCTGCAACCACTGTCTTCCTCACTTCTGCCTGTCTAAAGGTCTTCTTAAGCAGCTCAATGTCTTTTTGCTATGCACATTATATCCTATGTTCATGTAATCAAGTCCCTATAATTACATCCTCTGCTTAGCCACCAATATTCCACAGCAACAGATAATCGTAGCATAAGACACAAATTGCACTAATAAATCTAGATCCTCCTTAAGTTATGAATTTGCAAGTTATTGAACTGTGAGATTTAAGTAAGATGACACTACAAATAACACCATGGCTTTATTTATAGTTGTGGTATACAAAGAAATGTGAATATTATTATCATGAAGCTCAGAAATGCTTCTGCAGCCAATCTTGGAGGGCTCAGAGTAAAACTCTTAATGAATTTGATGAGATGGGAGGAGGGTGAAACAGTTTACAAATGAATGACCTTGGTATCAGTCCTGATAAGAAGTGCCAATTGTCTTTTAGAAGAGGTTATTTATAATGATTGAATATTTTCCCATCAATTTCCTTACTAATAAACTTACATATACACCTTCCGTTAGCAGTCAAAGTTCTGTTATTTTTCTTATTTTAAATAGTCAGTCTAAAATGGGAGACACCAGTGTCCTACCTGTCTGATTGTCATTGTTACCACATTCACACTGATGTTTTTCAGCAGCGTAGTAAAAATAATTAGGTATAGAAGTCCAATTCATAACATCAGATTGGGAAAGTACTAATCACATGCAAAACTTCTTATTTCCATTCAAGACTTCTGCAGAAGACTGTTAACTTTTCCGTCACAATCTCCAGTTTTTCAGAGAGTTTCAACTTTGAATGAAAAGGTGCATTGGATTGAAACTTTTTCAGGTAGTGTTGGCTGAAAAGCCTATTGCTGTTACACATATTCAAACAGGTTTGTGTCGTTTTCTCCCTACATATGAGAATGGATGATCTAGAAAAACATCACTGTACAGTCTCTCCTCCTAAGTTTCTACAGTCTTTCATAATCCTTTATTGCTAAACAAACTATTTCAAATCCTTTGTTTTCAGAGGCAAAGTCACTTCTGCAGAATATTGCTCACTGTTACAGCCCCACAAAGTGAGGAAGAGGTACTAACAAAATATTTTCACTTCCTACATGGGTTCTTGTTTCTACCAGAAGCAATTTGGATTCATCTGATGTGTTCCTCCTGCCACTTTGCACCTGGAAGTAGAATTTCAAGAGTTCCTACAACACCAGGATAACCTTGGTTCACATCATGAATCTCCAGACAACGCCCCAGAACACATCAATATACAGAAAAACCAATAAAAGAAGCAAAAATGACCATGGAGAAAGATGAGAAGTAAGCACAACCCAGTTCTTGTTACAGGAAGTCTACATTACTAAAGCACCTGAGCTCATAAAAGTAGAAAGGGGGGAAAAGTTTCTAGGTAGTAGTCAAGGACTTGTGATGACACAATCTGTTTCTCATCACCAAAATGCTTTGTGTAATCTGGGCAAATAACCCACGGTGCAATCCATTTCACCTCCTTTTAACTGACCATATGTTAGCTGATCCAAACAAGCCATCCACAATCCCACTGTAGTGGATGGAGAAGGAGAAGCACTTGTGAGGGATGTTTTGTTAGACACCTATTGGGGACGAAATGAACCTCTCTATAGATGTGCTTTTCTTTTGCCTTTCAATCTAGAGTTGAATCCAGCTGTTTAGTTCAGTTAGACACCTGATCTTGGATAGCTAAAGCATGGCAGATGTGTACAGGCAGAATTCACGCTCCTGTATTCAGGCACTACATTCCTCTCTGTTTAATTGACCAGAACTGGACACAACGTCACTCATGTTGGCTTAGAGGATTTTTAAGGCAGGTGAAAGGAAGAGAGGGGAAAGCCCTGGGTTGCTGCAGCTGCCAATCCTCACTGCACTTCAGTGCTTGAGTCTGCCATCAGATCTAGCCTTTATTGCTCCTTTCTGAATTAGGAAAAAGTGCTACTCTTCTCCCCTAAGAGGATGTTGAGGCAAGCAATACTCAACAATATGAAATATGGGCCGTAAGAGTATGTAATAAACGAAGTGTTTAACCTGTGCTCATGTGAATTCCCAAGCTAGGGCTTACACCCAGAAGTTGAAAACTTCCACAAATAAGGTTTATTCTGACAGCTTCCTCTCTTACACTGTTCTGTGCTATGCAGCACTGGCACATCTCTCTCTTTGTGTTATGAAATGTGTCCTAAACCCTTGAGTGTCCTGCTGCCTTCTGCACTCAGTGCCAGAGGCTGTGGGGCATGTTGCAGTCAATGGACTTCATGCATAGGGAATTAGGATACTGAGCATTCAAAAAATGAGATAAATGACAGAATAATGGGCTTCTGTGTAGTGCTATCTGTGGATTGTAGGTATTCCTCTTTTCGTATGGTAATCTCCAGGCATGCCAGGCTTGCTTCCCTAGCTGCAGACTACCAAAAAGGAGCACAAGTCAGTGTTACCTACTTCCCTTCAACAGTAAGCATGCAAATTTCTAGTGAGACTTCGGTGAAAACCCGTTAAGCTTGACAGGGAATATGCTGATCTGAAAGCCCACTGGCTTTGTTTGTGAAGTGTGTGAGACAATTTCTGTCCCCATGTCTGCTCCCACGACAATGTGGTTTGATGGTGTACTTATTTTCCTTTTTTCTTAAGGAGAGTTTTCCTCTCATTTGTTGTGATATGGAAGTTTCACAGAGACAACAGGAAAAAAAATTACAGAAGAGAATGTACACAACTGGCTTCACACAAAATTGTACTGAAAATATAAAGTGAAATTGGGGGAAAATATTTTTTGTTCTAGGTCTTTCAGTTTCGCTACTTATTGGTGGCACGTGTAATGGTAGCCAGTAAATCAATCTAAAGCAGAAATGTTTTGAGTTTTATTAAGTTGATGGATCCCTTTTAAAAGAGTATGGTAGTGTTCCTTCCCTGTCTGTGTCAGAGCGAGCTGAGCAAAACCAGGCAGAAGTGCTACAGCTGCTTTCAGAAAAACTAGGACTCTGTGTAATATGACCTGTGCTTCTCAAAACTAATCAGTGTTAGATGATGAACATTGTTGAAACAGCCTGAGATTTATCGGCATGAAACTGTACTCACTGTGATGTAAAGCCAAAGATAAAATATTGCAGCCAGTAATAATTCTTCTTGCTGAAAAACAACTGAGTCAGAGTGCCTGTGCTCTGGTTAGACAATAGACAGCTACAAAAAAGGAAAACTGGTGAGGAAAAATGTGAAAATACACTTTGGAGGTGAAAATCTACACAAATTTGGCACTAATAAAATTAGAAGAAAAGGAAGAGATCTGAGCTTTGCTAAAATCAGTTGATGTTTTTGAGAAAACTCCCATTGATATCAGTGTGTCCAGGATTTCACCCCCAAGGCAGTCTTCACATTTACTTCCTTCTCTGGTTTTCTTCCTTGTAAAATGGCCTTTTACATTTTCTGTATTAAAGAAGTGTTTGAATGTGTCTGCCCCCCCACCCCCAGCCTCTTGCCAGCTGCAATGAAAGGTCTGCCTTGTTCTGATAACTTGCTATTTGGAAGGGAAAAAGTAAAGTTATTCATCCATTAATCATATTTCAAATGCTAGGTAAGAACAAAGTATTATTGTTGGAAACACTGCCTTTAGAATGGGTTCACTTTGGGAACAGGCTTTGGGTCCTTTTGTTTTATTTCACTTTTAAATTCAAATCCAGTGAAAAGTCACTGCATTAGTATGTATGTTCCTGCATTTTTTCAAGCTAAAGATCTTTGGCCAACATGTTTTTTAAAAAAAGTCATAAAAATTTCCTAATGTTTTGCTGCACATGATTGGAATGCTACTTCTGCTTCTTGTTTTTAAGAAGGAATACTGTTGATAGACCAGTGGCGATACTTTAGCACTAAGTGCCCAATGAGAACAGTTTCGTTATTTTTATTGTTTTAGCCTGAGGCTTGGATGATAGACAAAGAATTTGAGGACACAAGAAAATTTCTAGTATGGGAGAAGTGAGACTATTCCATAAAAAAATATTAGTTTTGTACATGATTTCTTTATTGCACAATTTACTGCGGAGGAACATCAGCCCAGCTTAATAGCAAGATCTTGGAAAAAAGAGACCAAGTGGAGCAGCAGGACCAGCTGAGGCAGCTGCCAGCTCCTGCTAGTGGCTCACTAAGAGCCAGTGCTGAGCTCTCCGGTGGGACAATCTGCCTTTGGTCTCCAGCCAACTTGCAAAACTCATCTCACCCGTGCTGGAGGGCAGAAGATCGGAGCCCTGTGCAGATCTGAACAGAGCAGACCACGGTTTAGCTGTGAGACCATTGCTCCTGGAGAACAGAAGGACGTGCAGAGGTGCGAGCTGTGGTGTTGGAAGATTTTAAGCTTTCCAAGGTATCCGTGCAGGGACAGTAAGCCCTGAGATAAGATGTGTTTGTGTGAAGACAATTTGATGCTTACATGGTTTTTTTCTTCTGCTTAAGTTGTGTGCTGTTCTTCACATAAAAGGTGGAGCAAGCTTGATCCTAAGCTGTCTACTCTGACAGTCATGGCCCCCCACCAACTTAAGCCTGGAGAGCCTGGGTGGATGAGACATGTTAACTGAGGACCGTCACCATGGGAGTGGGTCTCCATCACAGGTGAGGTTGAACATGTGGAGGAACCCTCAGAGGCTGTGTCTGTGCACATAAATTGAACAGGACCACAGGACGCTCCCAGGCATTGAGACACAGTCAGCCACACGGGTTAGGTGTACAGATGCCAGCCAGGCCTCTCCCACCTGGGCATGGCTTGGAAGCAAACTGTCCCTAGGATGTGATTTTGGATGTGGTCACTTGGTTTCAGAGGCCAGGAGTGTGTAGTGGCCTGGGTACAAACCCAGGGCTGCCTCTCCCACAGGAGCATGGCCAGGGATATTGTGCACACTGTCATGACAGAGCCTGAGAGACAGCCCTGGGACTGGACCCAACTTCTCCATGTCCACCTGTCCAGTCAGCACCTGGTGTAAACACCCACCTTTCAGCTAAAGTCAGTGCACCTCCAACAGCGTTGGACCAACTAAGGACCTACCCTTTCACCTTTGAAATCCTCCCTTAGGGGCTGAGCCCAAGCCCAAACACTTTGAAGTGGGCTGACTGTTCCTACAAGCCTTGGCATTGGGTCAGGTCTAGGGAGTCTTGATCCCCAGGGGTGCCAGGGACCTATGATCCTGTCAAAGCCCATGAAGCAATGGTCTCTCAGCATTTTGAAAAAAAGCCTCTTTAACTTTAATTTCATAAATAATGGAGTAGTAAACAAAGTCTCTCATGCAAAATGTGATAGCTTTACTTCTCGGACTTAAGGTAAATTAATATTTCATACCTCTGTGTCATACTTCGTGATCCTTGGATTAAAGAGACTTTCATTACAAACTGTTTATATTAAAAAAACATGTGTAAATGCATCCAAACAAATATGCACACGTGCACAAACAATCTTATTTTTCCAAAGAGGTCTGCTTTGATTGGCTTCATTTGAAAATTAATGCTCTCATGCAAAGAGGTTAAAAGTAATTTAATGTAACAATAGCCTGATAATTGGCATTTGGCAGTTATTGCTAATGCTATTTTACAGGCTAGTTCTGATGAATTCCTGCTTTGACACTCAGTTATGTTTCAATGCTTTGCTTTCTTTTCCCTTTTCACGCAGCTGCTGTAATCCATACCAAGCGATTGTTTCGACATGAAATCAGCAGGCATCGCCTGCAATTTGCGCTTCTTTCACAGCCATTAGGAAATGGTCTGAAAGAGGGGGGAAAAGTAAAATGTTCCTTCTGTCCTTTTTTTTTCCACTATCTATTCATTTCCCAGATATTCATCATAAAGAAGAAATTGCTGATACAAGGAAAGAAAAACCAACAAACTAGTGAAAAGCTTTCTGCCTGAAGTCATTCTGTTTGCTATTCAAACCAGGAAAGTGTCTCTAGTTAGGCATGGTTGTGTTCCTTGAGAACATGAAAACATGACAGCATATTATTAGTGCAGAAACTAAAGAGCAGCTGTTAGTTAGCACCTGGTTCCCAAAACCAGACAGGAAATATAAAGAGAGATGCTCCATATGTGCGCTGGCAGCAAGAAGGGAACAAACATCTTAAAATTCACTCTTCCCCTAAGAAACAAGCACTCCCCTCACGATATCTACACAGAGCCCTGAGAAATTGCCAACCCCCTTCACAAAGATGAGGTGAAAAGGAGAAAAGGGGCCCAAAGGACACTGAAAACCAAAATAAGTCACTGTCTTACCTTGCTGCAGCTTAGTGCTGCCTCTGCTTGTGAGTCTGCAAACGAGAGAAGACAGGGACAGGCTTGCTGCTTTATTGGATTGCCCAAACGATGTGTTTAGTAGTTAGACAGCTAGGCATTCGGGCTTTGGATGAGCTATAAATATAATATCTCCAAAGTACCAGCCACCAGCAGGAGATAAGGACCGCAGCACCTCTGTGCTACCAGCCTTTTAAGGCATCATAGCTGGAGGGGCACGAGGGCCCCGATGGAAAGGGCTGCCCAGATCCTGAGTGGCCCTGGCGCTTTGCTCTGCTCCGTTTGGGGGTGCCTGATCTTAAAATATGCTCACCTGCTGTCGGGAGCTCCTGCAAGGGACCACAAGGAGCCAGTGATATTTCAGGGTGTGATATCTCAATCAGATTATCTGTCAGGGTTTGGGGATTGACAGAAACACCTTAGGAAATGCCGACTGCTCTGCAGATGTAGCAAACTCCAACTCCCCTTCGTCTGTCTGTCCATCCCAAGTGCGCAGCCTTGCTGCAGGGGAGTCTGTCCCTCATGTTCAGCCTCATTTTACCCCTGCAATGTCTCGTGTGGGGGAAGGTAGTGCCAGAGATACCATTTCACAGCAAAAAAGACAGCAACTTTAGAGATTAGCCTGAGGTCACAAAATAAATCTGCGTGGGCAGTGGGGTCATAGCTAAGGAGAGAGCTCTCTGCTTGGGGTTCCCTTCCCACTGCAACTCAGGTGGGATGCTGGGTGACAGGGACATTCGTATATGGAAGGAGCAAGAGATTAGAGGTGGAAAAAAAAGCTCTTCCAGCAGCCCCCGTGGGCAGCATCTCACTGGCTCTGAAGGAAACCTGTCCAAGCAAGGCTTAGTGCAGAGGTGGGGTTACAACCTGCCCACCTCCTTGCCAGTGCCATGTCCAGCTCTGCATTTCAATGTACTTCTGCAGAGAAAGTTGAAGCAGAGGCATGGCCCTTGATGTGAAGCTAAACTACTTTAAGGTTTCTTTTTTTTTTTTTCCTAGGGGAGGAAAAGAAAAACATCTAAGACAGGAAGGTGAAGAAATAGAACTGAGAAGAATCCACGTGCAGGCAAATGACTCTCCTTTACACAGCAGCATGCTTCTCTGAGGAAGTGCTGTGCTGCTGAACTGAGATTGCCTGTTTTCTTTCTCCTGGATGAAGCAGGAGTATTTGCTGAGGGATTTGATTTCTTCCTGGATTCATTCATTACTTCCACAGTCCTGAAGAATCTCCAATTCCCTTCGTATCCCTCTTCTTTCATCTTCAGGGTGCTGGTGCAACAATAATCTTTAGGAGATAGTGTCATGTCCTAGCTTGTCTCTGAGCAGTTTGTTTGGATAGCAAGCATGGGTCAAGCTGTGGAGACTAGATACTAACAGAAACTGTGTGCCAGGTTTTCTGACATGACAAACTGATTTATAGTTTGACACGAAGCCCAGTCAGGTTTATGTTTTTTAACTCCAAACCAATGAGAAGCTGGCATCTGGAGGATTCATCCTAACATAAAAAAGCTCTTAATGACACGTCCTTGGCCCTTGCCAAGCAATATGAGTTGACAGCCTGAGTCAAGTCTCCTGGGACAAATGAGTTTCGCCCATCTCCTTTTGCCCATGCAAAAATGCCCATCTTCCAAGTGCTATGCACAAGGAGCATGGCCTAGACTAGAGACGCAGGTTGAGGAGATACGAGAAATGTCCCACAGATTCCTGATGAAAACATTGTTCATCCAAGAGTTAGCTGTCTTTTGCCACATGTTCCTTTAGCTACCATGTAAACCGCTCTTTCTCATTTCCCAGAAAAATAAACAGTTATGAAAAGCTGTATAAGCAGCATGAATGTGGTAGTTAGGACATATGTTTGGACAGCTCTGGACAGCCTCAACCTTTTCATGTTAGCCAATTTTTTGTTTGCGTGATTAAAAGGTCCAGGTGACACTGCAGAAACAACCTGGATAGAAGATGTTTGTCCCCAGCCACAGCCCAGGCTGTGCTGGACAGCAATGACATGTTTAATCCCCAGGTGTCAGCCCAATTACAAATCACATTTGGATCTGGTATAAACATCGAGCAAACAGGACCAGCTTGGGGTAAAGGTGGCCACCCAACACACTTCATCTAAATACTTGAGAAGGTGGATTACAGATTGGTTAACACAAACATCACTGCTTTTGTCTCTGGAAAAAAGCAATAGTCCTGCAAGGCTAGTTCCCCCATGCTGTCCCACTAATTAAACCGTCCCAATTTCATTCTGGGTATTGTTTTATTGTTTGATGAGGCTCACTGGGGAAAGGATGACTCTTTAAAAAAGGGTACTGCCAGAAGGCTAAACCATTGGCAACAAGTCAGGATGCTGGGCCTGATCCTGTGCTCCCCGCAGCTGGTAACGTCTGAGCTGCTCCCCTGAGATAGGCAGGGAAGTTCCCTCATACTCAGGGTGCCAGAACTTCTGAGATACAGAAGGATGGCACGCTAATTACAGAATCATAGAATTATAGAATCATTTTGATTGGAAGAGACCCTCAAGATCATTAACTACAACCATTAACCTAACTCTGGCACTAAACCATGTTCCTAGAACCTCTTCTATGCATCTTTTAAACACCTCCAGGGATGGTGACTCCACCACTTCCCTGGGCAGCCTATTCCAACGCCTGACAACCTTTGGAATGAAGAAGTTTTTCCTAATATCCAATCTAAACCTCCCCTGGCACAACTTGAGGCCATTTCCTCTCATCCTGTCAATTGTTACTTGGGAGAAGAGACCAACCCCCTCCATGCTACAGCCTCCTTTCAGGTGGTTGCAGAGAGCGATCAGGTCTCCCCTCAGCCTCCTTTTCTCCAGGCCAAACAGCCCCAGTTCCCTCAGCTGCTCCTCATCAGATTTGTGCTCCAGACCCCTCACCAGCTTTCTTGCCCTTTTCTGGAGAAGAGGTACTCCTGTGGGTGTTGTCAGGCTTAACTTTATAGCAGAATTGCAATTTAGCTCTTTAAAAAGAGGGTCAGGGGCTGAAACTCTGTGGCCCAAAGCAGTGGTGGCACAGTGGGCTCCTTTGCCATCCACATGTGTCTGTGACATTGGAGCCAGCCTTGCTGGTCCCATGACTAGGGCATGGGGAGAAAGCAAAGCAAGAATTTTGGCCGATTCTCTATTCCAAGGTGATGGGAAGTGTGTGTGCTACAAGAGCTGCTTTAGAGTCATAGAATCATTTAGGTTGGAAAAGACCTTTAAGATCATTGAGTCCAACTGTGCTTTCGAAATGCAAGGGAAATGCTGCAAGCTTTAAAGCATAGCTCCCTGTGGAAACCACACCAAGGTCCTGTTAGCCATTAGTTATACTGAGGTTAGAAGTTTTACCACTGATCCCTCACAATTAGGATTTGCCTCACCATTCTCTGCAAGTCACAGAAGATGCCAGAGTGTGGGCAGCCAAGAAGGATGTGAATCTTCAGGATAGTTTTAACAAACAAAATCTCACCAGCTTGCACCGGTACTGCCTTTCCTAAAGGAAGAGCTCTACTGACAGCTATTCATGGTAATCTGAACTTGCTGTCCTGACATTTGTGTTCATGGCAGGTAGCACAGAGATTAAAACCGTGTTACGACGTTGTTGAGCCTTTAATCTAATTTGGAGGATTTAGAAGTAGGTTCTGTACATATGATATTGACTGCCAAAGACTCAGTAATAGAGCCAGAGGGGAAGAGAGAGCCTGTGGAGATTTTGCTGGTAGCCATTTTTTTTGCAAACACTTTATAATCAGGCCCTTGTGGTGAGGAAGATGAGATTAGTATTTGCATCTATGAACTCGGAATTTGGCTGTGCAAAGGCAAGCCGTCAGCCTGCCTGCTTCTTCTCACCCTTCTCAACCACAGGTCACACCGGTACCTTCCAGATGAGACATTTAAACACAAAACCCCAAACCCAGCTGCCCTGCCCCTGGAGGAAGAGCATGCACAAACACTGACCCCCATGCAAACCTGCGGGCACTCAGCCCTTTGCCAGGAGGCACACGAGGTGCCAGGAACATTGCACATCTTCAGGCCTTCCCATGCCTGCGAAAATGCTTGTGGCAGGCAGCGTTTGGGCTTCAGCAGCAGTGGCCTCATGGACTCCGGTGACCTCCAGGCCCCTGCGAACAGAGGAGCACCAGGAGGACCCCAGAACCCGTTCCCTCCTGGCGGGCAGCAGTCCTCACTGCCACCACCGCGCCCAGGCACTGGAGCACAGGTGAGGTGGAGGTGCCTTCATATGAAACAGCAAAGGGTGTGTGATTTCCAAGGGCCTCGTCTCTGTCCAGCTTCCCCTCTCACCCCATGTTTCCAAGAAGATGTCATCATTGCAAAGCTACGCGCAGGCTTGAAGGCAGGCTGAAACGCTCGGAGCTCTGTGAACTCTGTTTTCCCTGGACGCTGTCGTCAGCAGTTCACCTCACCTACTTTTTGCCATCAAAAGCTGGCATCTAGCGTAAGCCGGTTATCTGCGTGCTGTTAGTGAGTGGAGGTGCCTGTCTCCTGGTGCTGACTGCAGGGGGACAAGAGATGACCCACAGCAGACAGCTAACTTCTGGTGACTCAAGCTACATAAAATGTGCTTCACTCACTGAGGTGCCCTTGCTGTGTGAAGTGTGCTGTGAAAACGCCCGTCTTGGGCCAGATGTAGGTTAGCCTAGCCCATTTTCTTGCCTACAGCAATGGCCAATAGTTCATGCTTGGAGATACGTATATTCCCCAGAACAATTTCCTGAATTCCCATGGGTTTTGGTTTGGGGACCCTCTGAGACAGAAGCAAACTATATATAATGACCTTGATGGATTTTTTTTTTTTTTTCCTTTTCTTTCTGTCAATTTCTCCATCTGTTTCTGAACCCAAACACTCAGGGCATTTGCTCCCCTCCAGTCCTGGGGGCTGGCAGAGACTTAGCGCACAGGCAAGAGCTCTCCCTCCATCACAAACAATACCACGTTTGGGTAAATGGGGCAGGTGAGCGTTAGTTTGAAAATTCAGACACCCAACTCTCCAATACCTCTAGAAAAAAACTGTGCATGGAACACCTAAGGAGCTTTCTCCTTTCTCTGCCTCTCCATCCCCTGCCCCACTCACACTGAGGGAAGTCCCTATATCTGAGGGTTCACTTTGCAGATCTAGTGACAGCGGCACTGGCAAATGCCCTGAGTAAAGAGAGAACTGGATGGTGCCTCTTTAGCCAGAGAGAGCTCTGGATAAATTTTCAGAGTACAAATAATAAGGTTGGAAAAGGAGGAATCATTTCTTCTTCACCCCTCCATTTATCTGTCCAGCAAATGTTACAGCTCACAAAAGGCCGCTGCTCTTAGCAGCTATTTAATCGTCCCACCTCTGCCCTTTCCCATTTTGGCTGAAATACTCGTTTATTCCATTGTAGCTGCTGGTTTTGGATCATGCTGACTTCTTCAATACAGAACTACATCTGCCCTTATAATCCACCAAACTAAATCCTGATAAATCTAAGTAGGCTTCACTTAAAAACAATCTGAGATATAGCCATTTGTGGGTTGCAGTGACAAAGGGATCCAAGTAATTGCCTGAGTTGAAAGCAGATGGGAGAAGCAATCCCAGCAACACTGAATTTCAGTAACCTATTTGTACATTTACCTGCCTGTTTGAATCAATGTCCTTTCTCCACTGTACCTATCTCCACCAGTGAGTATGAGTACACATGCAAAAGAAACTTTCAGGGCTCCTTTTCAGAGAGAGGTATTTTCTCAGGAGATGTGTCACCTGAGACAGCTGCAGTGCTGTGAACCCAGCAGTGAGAGTCGGGAATTGCCACCAGCAAAACTAAGTAAGCAAGAGCCCAGTCTCCTTTGCCTGCCCCCAAGTACAAGGGTGTATGTGCAGATGAGGAATTTCAGCCTAAGTAGTTTTATTTTGGCACGCATAGAAACCAAAACAGACTTTTGTAATAGAAGCTGTAGATTGCCTTAAGCATAGGTGTAGTCAGCAGCCCGCCCATAATAAGTAATAATAATCCCAGTTCTGGCATCAGTTCATTATGTGACCTTGGACATGACACTCACATCCACATTATCAAACCTGGCAAGTGTGTGCAAGTCCCACTGAAGGACAGAGGAGCTGCAAGTGCCAAGCACTTCAAAAAAAAAATCAAATTAAGCTCCCTGGGGCTCAGGTTTCCCACTTACAGGGGAAACCATGGCAGAGATTGTTGCTGGGAATAAGATCTGAAAAGCACACTGAGATCATAAAAAAAACCCAGCCCTTAGAGAACTAAGAATTTCCCAGACCTCCACAGCCATTAGAAGGATCTTTCTGGCAGGAGCACATTTCCCAGCAAAAAGCCCCAAGACTGGCTGTGAGAGGCCTTTCCCTATATCTTCTGCCTTAGAGTTCATGCTGGGTAGGGGGCACATTGTCTCAAGCACCCCAGAATAATCCTGTCTGCATGCACTATATTGCAATCAATAGGCTGTTATTAGGACATATTAAGTAGGACGTTAGTCTTTGCTTGCAGAACTAGTATGACATTGTACTGCCTTCAAAGATGCTTCCCAAAACAGAGCAGAAATAGAAACTGGAATAATGCAGCTGGCAGTGGTGATAAATCTAAAATCTGCCACAAAATATTTAAGCCTTCATCACCTCTGCACACTGCAAAATAGGGCAGTGTCCCCCCTTTTTGGCGTTGCCTTAGTGTAAGCCTGGTGGCTCAGGTTAGCCTGCTGAAGGTCACTGTGTTCAATTTGAAACAAGCTCAGCAATATTAAAAAGTTGTGTTTATAAAGAGCAGCTGCTGGCACTGCCGTGTATATCCTTCCCCTGGAGACACAATCAGCTGCATAACCGGTAACTCAATCTTCGCTCACGGTTTGTTGTGTTTCTGCTGGGAGTGCAGCCCAGGGCTACCACATACCTCTTAGGCCATTTAGCGCAATGTGAAAAATTTCACTGGAGAGCCTAGATTAGCCTGGATGCAAGTGTCAAAATTAATGTCAAACCTGACACCTACCATTTCCCTTTACACAAATCCTGTGCATGACTATGATGATCCTCAAATGCTTGTTTTTTCTCTTTGTTGAGTCACTGATTTGCCTCCTTTCTTATCCATAATGTAAAAAGTCTTCAGCTGATTGTATTACTATTTCATCTCTTTCAGTGATGCTTTTTGTGAGAGCTCGCAGCAATTCTACTGGTGCCTGAAAAAAATCTATGTTGACTATGTTGACTAAGGGTGACTAAAACCGTCATCCTTATTTTATGGCCAAGTTCAACCAAAACCATGACATTTACTGGAATGACAGCTCTTTCTGGTACCTCAGTTAAACAACAGAACTGCTGCTGCGACCATCAGAGCTACTCAAGTTTTTCAAAAAAAGCTTAAAGAAAAATATTCAGTTCTGTGGCCATCCATTAATTTGAAAGTCTTGACAGACATGTTTAGCCATTAAGTTGTCGGAGTGCAGAAACCAAAACCAAAGTATGCTGAACGACGAAGTGACTGGTCTTTCCTATGTGTGTCTTGTCAGCTGGCACTAGCTGAATCGTTAGTTACATGCTGATCAAAATATACAAAGAGCTCTCTGATTTTCAGATTGTTGAGAAAAAAAACACAGCATCTTTTTCATGCTTTAAAAAGATACACTTACATACAATATAACTGAAGGATAGTGAGATTAGTCTTTTTCATGCACAACCTGCGTTGTGCTTTTGTACATATCCTGCCTATGAATTCGCTGACCTTTTTCTAGTTGCCACCTGTATGCCTCATACAACTGTCATCCAATGTAATAAAGCATTACCTTAGCATTACCATAATTTTCTTTGCATTTTTTCCCATGTTCCACCACCTCTTCTCACGCCACATCTCTTCCCTGCTTCATTTCTGCCCCAGGCACCTGCTCTGTCAGCTCTGTGCTCTGTCAACCTCCTCTCACCACCTCAAGCCATGAAACCTGCAAGCTAATCTTCTCAATCTCCTTGTCCTTAGCATAGAATCATAGAATAGTTTGGGGTGGAAGGGACTTTTAAAGGTCGTCTAGCCCAACCCCCCTGCAATGATCAGGGACATCCTCAACCAGATCAGGTTGCTCAGAGCCCCGTCTAGCCTGGCCTGGAATGTCTCCAGGGATGGGGCATCTCCCACCTCTCTGGGCAACCTGGGACAGTGTTTCACCACCCTCAGTGTAAAAAATTTCTTCCTCATGCCTAGCCCGAACGTCTGCTCCTTTTCTTTAAAACCATTACCCCTTGTGCTATCATATCAGGCCCTGCTAAAAAGTCTATCCCCAGCTTTTTTATAGATCCCTTTTAAGTACTGAAAGGCCGCAATAAAGTCTCCCTGGAGCCTTCATCTTGTCACCACTTCTTTCCCCTCTAGGTTTAACAGGTGGTTCCTCAGAACACCTGCCGTTTTCCCCCTTCACCTCATTCCCCACATCTCCCTGTTTAACTTCATCTCCTGACAGCACGTTATTCCTCTTCATTTGCAGTTGACAAATGCTCATGAAGCCCTGCAGAAATGTGCGTGTCTGGCACCCTTTTGGCAGGGCACACTGAACCAAGACAAGAGCTGGAGCCATCTGTTGCAGCTGTTGTTTTAGGGCTCCTCTGCCACGCTGGAGCACACCCCTGCCTCGCAAGCAGGAGTCTTGTGGAAAGCAGTTCAAAACCATAAATCACCCAGACACGCAAGGTATGCCCAGCACCAGTGATAAGGGCAGCTGCTGAGCACAGCCCAAGCATCTCTTGGAAAACACTTGTGTAAACAAATCTTGTCATTTAATTTTTGGGCGCAAGCACTAAGTATTCTGGAGAGTGCCCTGCCAAGATGGGGACGAGAGGTTCATACCTCTCTTTGATTGCACTAGACTTGGATCCTGCTCAGCAGGCAACAGCAGTTGTTTCTGTCTTTTAGGAAGAATGTGCTCCTTTGCAAGAGTGTATCGAGGTGTTTTTCAGAGCCCCAGCATGAGCCATGGGCATCACCCACAGTTTGCAGTTGAGTTTGGGCCTAAAGAGGGTCCATAGTTGCCAAACCTAAAGGAGTTTAAAAAGAAAGGCCTCCTGGCAATAGAGTCTAGAACAAAGGGAGGTGAAGAAGCTGAAAGAAAGAGAAATTGTTATCTCTGCCTTGCACACTGAAATGCTTTCAAGGCATTCAACTCTGTGCATCATGACAACAGATCCTAAAACGACACCAGATCCCAGAGCTGTGGGCCCTCTGGCCATGATCCTGCTTTGGTCGTGATCTATTGTTGTGTACAGGAAGGGCTCCAGAGACAACTTTGCCCTCTAGAGATC
>VWYH01008209.1:0-117352 GCA_013399365.1 Pampusana beccarii
CCTCTTGTCCTCTCACCATGCAAGGCTGAGCAGAGCCTGGCTCCTTCTTCTCCATGACCTGCCTCTAGGTACCAGGAGGCTGCTTTGCAGTCCCCACAAACCTGTTTCTCCTCCTGGTTGAACAAACACTGGTCCCACAGCCTCTCCTCAGTAGGTCTGTGCCCAGTTCTCTGCCCACTGACCCTGCAGGGCCTTTCCCGCAGAGCTGCCCAGCCAGGCAGTGCCAGCCCGGATCCCTGCCAGGGCTCTTCCTTCCTGAGGGCAGTGCTTTGCCTTTGCCCTTGGGTGAAATGCCAGGAATCTTATGAAATACAAGCCACTGGCCACCCTGCTGCTGGTGTCAGAGCCTGGCCATGTGGGATAGTCCAGCTGTGCTAAGCTGCAGCCGGAGCCCAGTGGCTTTCCAGCACACCAAGAGGGATACAGGACATCTGCTCCCAAACAGTGTGTTAGCTAGGCTGGCTCTCATCTCTCTGGTCAGAGCCGCAGCATGGGTCTATTTTAATGTCCACTTATTTTAAACATATATTGAAGGCAAAATTTTGCCCTCACCACTTGGCAGAGTCTAGGAACTGGACAGATACATGTTCATCTCCCGCCACCCTGCCTGTGAAGGACTGGACACACACTAAGACGCTTTTCATCAGGAGCAGCATACATTTGCCAGAGCTGCAGACCAAGAGAAGAAAGAAGCAGGTTCCAGATTTAGAGAAAACCAAAGGAAACTGTGCTTCATTAACCTGCAAGTAAGCAACTGCCAGAAGTTAACTCAAATTCAGACAGCAACTGAATAAAAGAGAAACCGCAGTCAGAGATACCATGTGAGACAGCCTCTNTCGACTCCCGGGAAAGGTGACCAGGCAGGCAGCCTCCCAGACCTCATCCCCAGCTTGGACACATGGCACAGCACAAGATCACACCCCTATCCATTTAACTAGGGTATTTAACTAGGGTTAGATCTCCATTCCCATTCAGACAGTAAAGGTCCTAGAAATAGTCTAGTTTCAAAAAGGACCAGGAGCCTGTCGGTTCAGTGGGCTGTTTCTCACTCTATGGATGCTTTCTTTAAACATATGCAGTAACGACTTGCTGAAAAACTAGGTTATTTGACATTGTTTTCAAGTTCAGGCTGTCTTCAAGGCCCTTACCTTCAATTCACATGTTGTAAGCCTTTTGAGTCTGGTATTAATAATAAATATTATTGCCATGCATCCTTATTTTTTGCTTAATTTAATTACAGAAAATGTAATAGCCTTATGAAAACAATATATGAGTTTTCAAACCTAATTAACATGATACAAGTGCACAGGTCACTAAAACAGTTGTTTTATTTGGAAGCCTTCCATGCAAACAGATAAAAACAAAAGTACATTTAATTCAGCAACTTCAGTTGAAAGTTAAATCAAAGATGACTAGTTCTTGCCTAGGGGTGCAGCCTTCCTGGTAATAAATGCTTTCCTCTTGTCATGATTTTAGAAAAAGAGAAAAAGATATGAGAACCCTATCAAAGAGTTTAAAAAATGTCCAAGTCAGCCATGACCAAGGCTTTGCTAAGGCATCACTAAGGAGAAAATCAACCCAGATGTATTGTATTGTTTTATTAGCCTAACAGCAAGTTGTACGTTTAAGGTAAACTCACCCATTTCTCCCCACTCCCCACCTCAGTATACCTTCTATATCACCCCTTAACACCATCAGTCTGATCCCACAATTGCTTTTGGGGTAAAATGCAAGTCAGCAGGAGGTCTGCATCCAGTGAGACAAAAACTGAGCCTTATGCTTTTACTGCCATTTTACATTTTCTTGAATATTCTTCAAGTGTTGCCCTGAAGAATTAAAAAAAAAAAACAAAAAAAAACTTGATAATGGCAGCAGATCCATTTGTAATTCAGGCCTGGAGACCTGCATTCAGCAAGTGGTTAATTGCTCGCAGTCAGTACAAAGAGAGGCGATTCCCTCATTTCTTGGAAAAGGGAAAAAACTGACTCTGGTATCCAGGATGTCACATGTCTTCCTACCCACAGGCATTTGTCTGTCCATCAGCCAAGGAGAAACAACTGCCCGCTGACAAATAGACAACGCTTTTTGACAGACATGAAGGCTGATTCATCAGAGGACTAAAGCAGGCAAACATTTTCTCTACGGCAGTTGAAGAAGCTCCCATCTCCTGCAGCCTTGGGTGGTGTTCCTGCTCCTGTACAGCTGCTTGGTGCCCCTTCAGCTCCACAGCTGATGTGTCCTCCTCATGTCTTCATGCATGGCCATGCTGCCCATCATGCTGTGAGAGGACCATATCGGATGGCCTTCACCCTCAGAGGTGCTTCCCTTGGGTTTTCCATGTGTTATGTCAGAACAGAGGGGTGAGTATAGGAGTGGAGGAGAAGCCATGCAAAGGAAATACTCAGAGACCTGTATCCCTTGAGTTAAATTTGGCAACCCAACCAGGTGAGCTCAGCAATCCGGTATGAATGCTTGGGTGCCTTGGGGCTTGAAGAAATCTTCATTTTAACCACAACTTTCAGGAAACCACAGCTATCCAATGAGCCCAGTTGGACCCCAATCAACGCAAAGTTGAGTTTTTAGCACCTAGAGAAAACAAATCCACTTGGAGTAAACAAACCAGCCTTTCCTTCACTGATGAGTACCTCCAGCTGGCAGGTTCAACACACACTGGCAGCACTGAGGTGAGGGCATGGCAGCCAATGGCTACTCTCAGTCAAAAACAGGGCTGGAGCAATAGGAGCCAGGTTTCCCAAAATGGCTCAGTGGCTATGAAACCTGTTCATGAAGCAGGAGACCTCCTCTGGAGTCCTTCCCAGGCTGGAGGTTTATACCCACCTCTCTCCTCTTGCATCAGAATGGCCCAACCACCAACAAAGCTGTGCTATGGGTTGAGCCCTGGAGAAACAGCAGGCCTGGTTTCTGGTCCCTGCCTACGTATTTATTCATTTGAAAATACCATTGCAAAAGCTCTACAAGCAGAGCAGGAGGAAATGCAGACCTGCAGAACTGTTGGCGGTTTCCCCCTCACTGGTGTCAGCCATCTTCCTGCCTGTGGTGCTCACTTGGCCTGGGGGCGGGCTGCCTGTGCTGGGGTCGCTTTGCTGGGGCAGAGTGCCCAGTTCCAACCTTGCCTGCAGCTCCCCTCCTCCCCAAAATGTCCCCTCCACATGGCAGATATTTCTGCAACAGAGCTGTAAGTGATGTGAATGTGCAACTCCACCCACTTCTATAGGAGCTTCAGAAAATATCGAAGGGGTATGTGAAGATGTAAAAATCCCCATATCTCCATATTCTCCATATTTCACTGACTTTCTCTGTGCAAGAGTCCATTAGCAGATTTTTAGAACCGGACTCAGAGCTTTGTGAATATAGAGACAACGTCACAACCTGAAGCCTGTAAGTCTCCTTAAACTAAAACATATCCCATTTTTGTTTAAATAATGGGATTCAAAATGTAATGCTGTTTTTCTGCTTATTTCAAGTGTTTAAAACATTGAAAGATACTACCCACTAAAATCATTACTTCTGTAATCCAGTCAGAAAACACTCATTTTCCCTACGTATCAGGATATTCAGTATTTTTAAATTTCTCTGCAACATCTACACCTAATTCATAACAAAATATCCATTTTACAAGAGCCCGTAACAGCACATGCGCAGGTTTTGGATGAGTGCAGAATTACACTGTGAAACCAAGCAGGGTTTCCCCAAAGAAAGGCTGGTCATATGGCCAGCAGCTGTGATAGAGCAGTATCCTTATATAACGTGAAATGTAGTAATAATTACCATTTCCTGTGCTCCCCATTTCAACAACAAGTAAGTCATAGCTTAGAAGAAAAAAAAAAAAAGAAATGCAATATTTATTTGTAAAGATAAAAAAGCGAAGATTTAAGAAAAATAAAAGCTGAACAATAACTAAAAGAAAAAATGCTTCAAATAGAAAAAAGATGCTTTTGTACAGTCGTACTTCCTCAGATGCACTGAATGGCTTGCAGCCTAGAATTACGAGAGACAATTAAAATGAAATAATAACAAATGTGTAGTCCAAAGGTGAGACGATCCCCTTTCCTCCCTTGGTCCCTCTCAGCCTGCAGCTGAATCAGAGAGCATGAGGAGGTTTGTGCCTCTGCAGGCAGGTAAAGCTGTAAAGCATGGGAGAGAAAGTCACCCCAGGCTCACACTAAAATTCATCTCAGTGCAGGTTTCCCAACACAAGCTCAGCAGGGATTTTGCGGTCAGCATCAACACTGCTAAATATAGACACTTCTCCCATCTTCCCTCCTGAGGAGCTCCCCTCTTGAGTTTGCTAGAGAAAAAGCAGCAACCCATGCCAGTCACATGCAGGAGAGAGAGTAGAAGACGTTAGGACTGATCGAATAATTAGAAGCAATGAGCAATAATTATGAACACCCATAGATTCCTCTGGAACAAGGAAAGAAGGACGTGACACGAGCTACCAGCTGGAAGAGGAGACAGAGCGAGTGATGACAGGACCTAAAATGGCTTGCAGTTGCTTCTGGGCTGCTGCAGCTACTCTTAGCTATATTTAAAGAGCCAACAGCCAGAACAGCATTTTGGGAAAACATTCTTCTCTCCCAGGCGCTCCTGCACTAGAGGATGTTGCTATTCATCAGGGAAGGAGGCCTTGGGAATCTATTTAACGTGCAAGGGCTGCTGCTATGCAATAATATATCCGGTGATGAACCCCAGAAGATTTATCTTGTCAAAATTTTTGAAAAACTTCCTCCAAGCAGCACAGTCTGAAGGAACAGCTACTAAATTTTGGATGCAGAGAGCTACAGAGATTATACTGTCATACATCACCAGTGGCACTCTCCCACCCCTGTCCTGTGCCAGCCCCAAGAGACTCATACCCTTCATTCAGCACCTTTCTGTGCCCCACAAATGCTCTCTGGGAAGATCTTGGTTTCCGCTCAGGGCCCAAGAGCCACATGGCAGCTCCAGGAGCATGTCTTTCAGCTCTGGAGTCCCTGAATCTGTCCCTACGGTCAACAGGACAGGTGTTATCACATAGACACGAAGCAGCACTTCACAACGGTGTGTGAGGCAGTTTGCTCATTTACCAGGACAAACAAAACCAAATGTGGGATGAAAGCATGTGCTCCCTTGCTTATGGCATATCATCGTTTCTACTGGGGAGATGTGAGACCAAAAATATGAACACAACAGGGCCGCAGCTTTACTTCTCTTGTACGACTTCAGTTAGGATATGTCCCAAGGCAGTTTGGTTTTGGCAATTTCCTCTTCTCTCCATTCATTTTGCTGGCATTTCTATTTCTTTTCCTAATCAAAATCCCCAAGGCCAGAACAACAGGAAGGAGTGAGAACTCCAGCCATCTCAAATCTCAACTAGTAATGAGGAAGAAAAGTGCAGGGTGAAAGCTGTTTGCTATAATCCCTGCCTGTCCAATACCCGCAAAAGTTCAAGGATTCAGAATGTGATCTGTTCTGCTTATATTTTAACCTGGGATGTCATGCTGAAGCAGCATGGGGGGCTTGAATTTGACAGCAAAGAAACTTCAGGAGCATTTCTTGTGAAGGTTGTGCCCAAGATGGCGGAAACCTCAATATTTTGGCCCTCTTCCCAAGAGGAACTAGCTAAATTAAGGCCCATTTCAGTTGTGGATATAACCCTAAACCAAAACCACAGGGATATGACTCAAAATCTGCCTGCCTGAAATTGAGGCAGCTGGAATTCAGAGCTGGAATTCAAAGGCTTTCAAAAAGAAGGTTTGGGCTTGCAAAGGAAAACCTAAATTTGTCAAACCCAAACAAACACACCTCAGTAGTGAGCTCTGAGCCAATCCTCTGCTTTTGAAAAGCCCCGCATTCCTCATGTCCCTCTGAAAATGCAGAGAAGGCCTGTTACCCAAGTGCCTGCTCAAACAGAGATGGGATGGGATGGAAAGAAGTGATTGTGGGTATCATTTTGCTTTCCAGAGACCAGCACTGCTCAGGCTGCGGCTGCAGATGGAAGATGCACTGCAGCAGGGCAGAGATGCACCTCAGCTTGCCCAGGCACTAGCAGTGAACCTCTGCTGCTCAGAGAGCTTCACGGTGGAGCTCAGCAGCTGAACTGCTCCCAGAGTCCAGATGCACTAGCAAAGAAGTATCTCCAGTCTCCTGAACTCTGTAAGCCAACAGTGAGTTGGACCTGGGTTTCTCTGTCTTGTTCATCAGGCATAGTTGGGCTGGAAATAAAAAAAAAATAGCTTGCTGCCTCTTCGTTAAAAATGTACTTTGGAAGCAGTTTAGGAGAGGGCATGTGGCTGCCCTGACAGCCCCCTCGGGATGCCGTGCTCGTGGGAAGTGCAGCGATGCTGGACGAAGTCTGCATAGCTCTAAATCTGCTGCAAACACCCTGCTGGTTCACAGCCAGGTAAGAACAAGGACTGAGGTACAGAGCTGGAGGCCACATCTTTATATCCGTGCAGTAGGGTATGGAGTCCTCTCTTTTTAAATCTCAAACAGATGGTCCTGCCATCAAAAGTTTTGCACCCTTCTTTTGATAAGGCCTCAACCAAATGACTTGGACTCTAGAAGGCTGAAAATCTACATCTGTCTCAGTTGTGAGTCTGCATTTTGCCTTGTGGGAACCATTGCTAAGTACAGTTAGGGATGGGCCTGCCCCAAACCTCCTGTGTGCATTTCGAACACACCCCAGACACTATTTTCAGAGCTGCAGATGTAAGCAGGGTGAAAATATGGGTTCAGTCTCTACTTCAAAATGGATTAATTCCCCGTATTTCCCCTTGGATCTATTTCTAATTTTAACTACATCCCTAACAACGTTTAGGATTTGTTTTCCCTTTTTTAAAATAGCAGGGCAGCTTTGGCCATGTTTGAGTTAATGTGCAAGCACTCCGGTGTATTTGTGTCTCTGCAGACATGGGTGAAAAGGCCAAATGCAACTGGCTGAAATTCTCACCCAAAGTGAAAAGACTATATGATGTTTCAGTGACACAGTGACTTTGACACAAGGCTGGCAGTCCGTCAGCCTGTTGCATTTCTCCTTTGGCTGTCATTCTGCCAAAGTCTGATCAGAGAGAAGCACGCAGGGCAGCAGCAGTTCCTTAAGGGTACCACAAAATTCATGTATCCCTGAGATCTGTGTGACCAATGCACAGCATCACTAAACAAACAAGCACAAGGGAGCATCCCTTCTGGGGATGGGATTATGACGGTTCTCCCTATCCAAAACCCCTAAGGCTGTAAGCTTGCACCTATAATGACTGGCTGATTAAAAAACCTGTCTCTTTGGTTTGGTCTAAATACAAATCTGTTTCAGAAATTATTTACATTACTTTTTTTAATGCACATGTGTGCATTAGAAAGATTAGTTGTGCTCAAGAAACTATAAAGAAGTCTATATTCCTCATATTATCCTGTGCAAAGAGTTGCAGGGACTTTGCTAGGACACCTCCCAGCAACTTTTAGAATGAGCTAAAATATTTGTGAAAAGAAATCCCAATCCTGAATAAAATATCTGATCAATTTATATACAGCTCAGCAGTAAGGAAATGTAAAATGAATTTACTAATGTACTGTCCAATAACCGCTCAGACTAATTTGGCCTGATTGATCTAAATTTTTTTCACATCTATTGTCTCTTATCTTCTAGGTTTAGGGCAGGGGCCATCTCTTTGTCCTGTGTTTTTTCAGCACCTTGTAGTTCTTGTCCATACCTGGGATGCCTAAGCACTGCAGTATTGTTATAGCACAATATCGAACGATTGAACTACAATACTGCTACTGAGCAATATAAATGCAGATGCTTGGCTAGCTTGAAAAGTATGTATTAGTACCACCCAGCCTGCAAAACTGTGTGACTCTACTACAACTGAAATACATAATTTGCTTGAATGTAAAACACTGCCACAAGCAAGCACTGTCACAAGCAGAATCCTGAAACTGGACTTGGCTTCCTTTAACACCGCACTGACCTCTTTCTACCACCACTGCCTGGCTGATTTGAAGCTCTCATGCCTAAAGCCTACATGCCTTGTCCCCTTTGCTCCCTGGGGCTTCAACTGTCGTGCAGAATAAGTATTTTGTCAGGAAACGAGTTTTCTTGCCGAGTTTATGACATTCTAGACAAATTGAGAATTATCCTGGATTGAGGTCTCACGTACTTTCGTACTCGAGAAATTCAGTCTGATGTATTTCGATGTGGTCTCTTGACACCAGGTGGTGCCTGTTTGTACTTCCATACACACAGGTTGTGTACCACTTCCTCTTAAGGTAAAGGCTACAGCATTTTTTCTAGGTGCCCTGTGCAATCTTCCTAGGGTTTGACATATACTATATACTCAACACAGTCTGAGCGAACAGGCATTATCTGTCATATAGACTGGCCTGTAGGTCATCTAGAGCTTATATTCCTTAGTCAAAAAACAAATGGTACATACAAGAATTTTTTTTAAAGGAAATGGTAGGAACACAATCAGCAGTTTCAATAGGATCTTCATCTCTGTCATGCCTATTGAAGAGATAGTAATAAATGTAATTGTTTTCCTTTTTTCATTAGAGGACATCATGAGGCCATGGTAAGTGATCCATGGCTGGGCCACACTAAGAATTCGGTTTAATCATGTTTCAGTTAAACATTTTACTGTAAATGCAGTCTGTGAGAAGTGTTGAGAATTGATAGAGGTCTGTTGATCCAAAACTTTTGGAAAGAAAGCGGGCTAAAGCCCATTTAATGTAAAGAGCATCCATGCCTTAAGCTCCAGCTGAGTCCTCTGGGAGGACTGGGCCCATCTTTTCATTGCAAGTCTCTGTTGTGCTCAACACGACAGAGCTGGTCCTTGGTTTCTTCTTCAGTATAAATGAACAGGCAAGCTGAGCCATGTGAGTGTGTTCAACACAAAATCTGTATAGAAGCATTTACCATGTAGTCAACAGGACCATGACATGGTGTCCCTTTCATTCACCTGTGGAATACATGGCTGTGTCTGAAATGGGAGTTTTCAAGCCGGTCCAAGAGGTTAGATAGGCATTCAAGGTTTTTCTGTTCCAGAGAATAGAAACAGTCTGGGTACAAAAGTCTTATCCCAGGACAAAGATAAAAGCATCCATTTTAAAGGAAGTTTTTTCTTGAAGAACCTGAAACAAAGGGATTACACCCTTCCTGAAGAGGAATTAGAGACTTTCCACAGCAGCTCTTATACCACTGGCTGCACCTGCACCTACTGCTAAGACATGAGTTTGGAGAAGATTAGAGAGCAACTAAATCTGAATTAAAATTAGCATTATAAAAGTTTCCAAATGGATTCTGGGAGTTAAGCTGAGATCTTATTTACATGAGTATTAATCAGGATAAGCTCCAGAGGCTGCCTAGAGGATAACAATGTTACTACAGGGTTTGAACTACTGCAATTTGGATCCAAATGTGAAATACTGGAGTTACTTCAGTTTCATATCAGTGAAACTAAGCAAATAATCTAGGTCTTCCTATCCTGATCCCTATGAAGACCAGGAGTGTAATGCTGAGTTTAGGGAATCAACTGCATTGTATAATCCAGGAGGTGGCCAAGTAACTACACTTACACCTTTGTTTCTTACTTTATCACTTGTGTTTTCATAGTTATTTTGTTTATATTCTAACTCTGCCTTTATCTGAAACAAAGATTAAAAATAAATACATTTTTAAGCAACAGGAATAACCTCTCTAAAAAGCTGACCAAATTCTAATTTCTTCATCTACTTTAATGTCAAAATCCTAAACACATACCAGTTCCCAATACCCTTACCTGTGCTGTCTCCTTTCCCTGCTGAACACGCAAAGTGTTTGGGAACATGTGAGGAGTTTCTGTACTAGTACAATGACAAAATCTGGCCTAAAGGAAACAAACATTTTTTGACTGAAATTCAAGATGTGGTTTAAGATCTACGTTTAAGATCTAGGTAACAGTCCTGTGATCAGGCCATGGAGGATTTACTTTTGGGGGCCGATTAAAAGAAGGCATTGGCACAGTGAGGAGGCTCTGATATTAGGGATGAGCAGGTACCCACTGCTGATGCGTTTGTGATTTGCTTGGCCTCAAAGGTTTTTCAGGCTGCTGTGAATAGATTTTTTATGTGGGCAGGTGAGCGGTGAAGGGGGTGCCCGAGATCAGACTGTGGGGTACAGAGCCATGGGGCTTCCCCGCTGCTGCCTGGTGAGCACGCACCAGACAACTCCTCATCTGCTGCAGAGCTTCCCTTCAGGAGATGAATTATTACAAATTATGGAAAGGTTTCCTAATAAAGGAAAGGAAATAAACTATCAACCTTTCTTCTGACTGGTTCAGCAGAGTCCCTTGGCACTTGTTAAAGTTTGTGGCAGAAATAGGTCCGTAGGTAGGTTTTGATTTAATCTTGGCTCTGTTGAAATAGATGGCAAAAACCTCACCAAACTTCTCAGGAGGGGAAAGATTAATACATTAAACCCCTTGTCCCTTAGCGGTTCTGCTTTGCAGAAGACAAAGTATCACCACTGGCCTGAAGCACAAGTGAACAAACTCTTTCTGGCTGTAGTTTGTTTTCTAGAGTAGGTAGAAGTACTTGCCACTCTGCCCATTTGCCCTATAGCTTGCACTTAAAATCTAAACTGAAGTCACTCAACTGTGAAATTTTTTTTGCAGGGAACAGTACAGATGATAGTGAAAAACAAATAATTTGTGCTATTCCTAACTTCCCATTAGAACGGTTGTCCCCCTCCACCTCCCTACAAAGTCAGCCTGGTCTAGTGGGCATCTCAAAGCTCCTGCCTTGGTAAAACTGACTTTCACGAACCATCCTCAAGTTGTCCCAGTTTTGCAGGGCAAAGGGAGAAAAAGAGGTTCAGAGTTTTTCAGGTCGTACTCTTCATCAGCAGTGGGGAGAAGCCAAAACTGTCAGCTCACCATTTTGTGCTCTACCACCACAGATACCAGGTCACCCAGTTGCTTTTTTTCACCACTAATATACTGCTTTTGAAGAATATTAGAAATACTTGCTAAATAAGCTGTTTCCATTAGAAGGTTTTGGAATTTTGTAATATTCCATGCATCAGTTAGGATCTTTAACCCAAGGATTTTCAGGCTTTGGCATCACTAGCACTAACTTATTTTTTCAGACCTTATTTCATGATATTTGGAAAAGCTTATTTATGAGACTTGCCTTGAATGTATTGTCTTAATTCTCTATTTGGTTACAGTCCCAGTGGATAGCATTTTCCAGTGCCTACTAAAGTATAGAAAAGGGGCCAAAACGACAGTTAATTCAATAAGCTCAAAAAAGCCCACATAGATTCTACTGAAGAGCAAAATCCCATAAATTGAGTCTCTATTTTCATTGTATTCAGATTTTTTTTAATTTTTATTTTTTAATATTAAAAAATCCTGAGTTGATCAAATTGTTGCATATTTCTTTCCGGGTAAGTTGTAGTGAGTAGAGGTTTCTGACAGCTGTATATTAAATGCAGGTGGCTCTGTGAATGCTATTCCTGTATGATACACTACATTAACCATAACCTGCAATTTCTTCCAAAAGAACTGGAATGAATTAAATTGTTTAATAAAATCTTACTTACCTGGATAAACTCATTTCTAGTTTGCATTTAAGTTCCCCTAATGCATCTTTCCACATTATTATTGGTAACATAAAAAGCTAGAAGCGTTTACTTAGAAAACCAAACATCAAGTGTAATCCTGGTAATTGTCCAAGATTTTCCTTTTCAAGACCGAACTTTCTTATATGCCTTTTCTTGTCATATTCTGACTTGCTAAATATTCCATTTAGCGTGAATTGATAACTTCATTCTCACTTCACAGCTATATTCAAGGCTAAAACACATGCCCTTCTGCATAGTTTACAGTTCAATGCCTGTCTTTTGAGCCTGTCTTATAAACATGGATTCAGACACTAAAAACATCAATAGGTTTGGGGGTGGACATATCTGAATACAAGTTTTTTTGCTTGTTGCTGTTGTTCAGTTTAAAATAAATTCACAGTTGAGTCAAATACATCATCATGGATCTATACCATAATAAGATCATCTCTCATTGAAAGAAAGATTTTTAACATGAAAGCAATGCAAAGCAGTTAAATTTTATCAGGAGTACAAATGAAAAAATAGTATTTCACTTTGTTCATGGTGAATACAATACACTTTAAAATTTTGCTGTTTTAAAACATTTTAAATGCCGGAAGGAAGCACACTTGGGAGAAGGTAACGGCTTTATCTTGTTTGCATGGTTAAAGCAAACCATAAAATTCTTTGTAGCTGAGAGTGGCAAAGACACAAAATGCAGGCCCACGATTCCAAGTGTAGCATCATTTATATCCATAAGCAGATTAAATTTTAAAAGTTCTCTCAATATGACTGGCCGGAGGAGCAATGTCATTGTTAGAAAACACACACACACTGGTTACCTTATAATCAAATTTTCACTGCCCTTTCTGACAGGTTTTAAAGTTACTTAAGGGATCTATTTATATGTGGAAGCATCAACATCATGCAGTAAATCCAACCACAACTCAGTCACATATTTTATTAAGTTTAAGTTCAGTGAAAGTGCAGAGTAAACTAGGGCCCTATGTCTCTCAGTTACATCTGATTTGCGGTTGCTATAAAAAGGCCCACATGCCGCTCTTTCAGATGTGTTTTGGATTGAAAATAGGATTAATGTGCTAAAGTGTGATTAGAATGGTTAAACACGATTAATTGGAACAGACTTGTATTGCCAAGGGAGCTCCGCTGTTACTGGCCGGCCTCCAGTTTACCAAGTGAACAAAGCAGGCCAACTG
This sequence comes from Pampusana beccarii, assembly GCA_013399365.1. Classification (NCBI taxonomy): domain Eukaryota; kingdom Metazoa; phylum Chordata; class Aves; order Columbiformes; family Columbidae; genus Pampusana; species Pampusana beccarii. Next base: position 12,796 of record VWYH01008209.1, read on the forward strand.
TCCAAGTTTTTGCATGTCTTTGCTTATGTGCCTTTTTCCTTTGCATTTTCTCATAGCCAGCTTGTCTCAGAGCAGATTAAATACAGCTGAGAATGTTGGTCTAGGTCTGCAGTGAGGATCCTCGGGGAATAAGCAGGAACCTCAGGCCCAGACTTGGCTTCTCCAGCGCTGGTTGAAAACTGCCATGCACCTAGGGCAAGGGTCCAGGTGGATCGACTAGGGAGTGGGAGTAATTTGGGGTTTTTAAAATGATCTATTAAACCCCTGAACTTTAATCAAGCTGCTACCATACTGACAGCTGTGATTTACTTGCACATGACTGCGCGGGGTAAAAGGGGCAGGGGCTACAGAGCACAGACACTTGTCCTTGGCTTTAGAGACCACGCGTGTGCCACACATGTGTTCACCCACCAAATTAGCATGCTGGTGTGCTTTTACCATGGGCAAATTCACATGCATCTGTGCCACAGAAAATCTATTTTCGGTTTTGTTAGGAAATACTTGTCTGGACATTCAGCAAATCCTGCCCCTCGCCACTAACTGCCCTCCCCTGCCTTTTCGAAGCAGAGATTAAGGATTTAAAGCTTAGGTAATCAAAGCTTTAAACTGATCCTGCCTGGAGAAGTCAGAATGGTTTAGTATATTGCTCTGAAAACAAAAAACCTCAGTGGTTTGTTGCACAAAGATATTAAAGTTTGCACAAATTAAACTCAGGAGCACAGACATTTTGAGCTCAATTCCTGGCTACAAGTAACTAAACCTTCACAGCAATTAAAACCATGTTTGATATTTTTTTTAATAACTCCAGGCGCAATTGAAATCACAATGGGATTGCCTTCCCCAATAACTAAGTCATTGTACGGCCTGTGGAGCAATGCCGTTCTTTCTGGGAATGAGCTTGGAAAATTCACATACATACACAAGTTCTCCAAGACAGCATGTGTGTGTGTACACAACAGTCTTTCAATATTTAGTATCCTTCTTTAAAAACTGTCTTAACTACTGGGGACAAAAGGGTAACCATATATTTATCTGCTGTGGCTTGAGACCCCGGAACAATTATTGGAGAAAAAAATGAAAGATTAGTTCAGGGATATTTCTTGCTGCAATCTAGTTCGTTTACGTGACTGTACATAAATTTCCATTCCTCTGAAAAACGAAGAAGCAAACAGCATGCGCTATCCTTGCTCATAATTTACAAACTTACCCTGGAGTCCTTTCAATATCTCTTCCCCCTCAAGTACGCAGCAACAGTCCCTTCACTCTGCTTTCTATCGGCTTTCCTTTCTCTGCCTTCCCACCTCCCACTATCTCTGCCTCACATACATTTTCCCCGAAACAGGCTTATAGCTCGTATGTTTGTGGTCAAGGAACATCTCAGCTCAGCCCAGTTTCTGACCAGGTTTTAGTAGAAAGTCCATCACTCTGAGTCGATGAGCTTGCTTCAAATGCAGAATGGGTATCCTTCCACTTGCCATTTGAAAGGGTGTTTAGCATGCCATAGTAGATCAGAACAAAAAGGGAGAAGATTCACAAGCTTTTTCACGAGTTCTCTACCTTCCCTTCAGATAAATGCAGCAACCTCCTCTAGCACCGTGCAGTGAGCACTGGTGACAGCAATCCCTTGTGGAGGTCTGATTTTAAGCTGCTGCCATGTATGAGTTAGACTTCTAAGATTTTCTTGTACAGGTAGGTGTTCCACACCTTTAGATATTAACCCCAGCTCCAAAAGATAGCAACGGCAATTGCAGATGTCTGACACATAAGCTCTGTAGTCATCTCGCTGCTCTTTAAAATGCTAAGCTACTGCCTCAGTGCTTGCAATGAGTGACTCATCCACATAAAGATACTCTCTGTGTTACCTTTTGTTGGTGACGGTGAGTTACTGAAAACTTCTTGGCAAGCTGGAATCATGCCCTTTACTCCCAGTGGTTCAAGGCATGTCTCTGCAGCTTACCAAGCCTGCTGCAAAATGCGCTGACAGGTACCCTACAACCTATGTTGTTGCCCATCTTTCAACACCGGCCTTGTCGAACTTGTTAGCCCCACACCCAGAGCACATAGTTGAACATTCTCCAGGAGAAAAATACATCCAGTAACAAAGTAAATCCATCCCATCAAAAATGTCCTTTGAAAGCAAGTTTCCAAAGCAGTATATGTAGATAATCCTTTGGAGCAGTCTGGTTTGTCACTAAAACAGCGAATTAACCATCCGAATGCTTTGAAAACCTCTCATAAGGACTTCACTTAATCAGAACACAGTCAGTTCACAACACTGCTTCCTTTGAACTGCAGTTTCACAACACTTGCAGACATTCCTAGGCCAGTTATTCCTTCATTACACCCATGCGGATAAGATACAGTTCAACAAGGAGAGGAGCAGTTCATGGTTCACAAGTTCTGCCAGTTCTAGTTGTGATGGATACAAATTTCTGCTCCCCACCTGGCCAAGCTATCTACCAAAGTTATGGTATCTACATGAAGGTGGGAATACCAGGCAGCCTGCCTCTTCAGAAGCCTTCAATGTTCACAGCCTGGTATGCAAACAAAAAGATCAGCATCTATTTCAGTTTATGTCACTGCACTGGTCTGTGAACTAACTCAAAATCCCCAACACGTGTAGCTGTTCTGGCTGATGAAGGCACCTTCCAACTAAACTCAACACAACTTAACAGTGCTTGTGAATCAGAGCCCTGGGAGAGAATTTTAGCTTTTAAGACTTCCCTGGAGGGGAAGGCTTGTCATAGTTGTTTCAACAAGGTTGTCACACAGAGATCCCCCAGTGATCTGAGTCCTATAGGTGTGTGGATACCCCACTTCGACTGAGAGCAAATATTTCAATAGCATCTCCCAGAGAGCTACTGTATTTTTGAATCATCAGAAGACAAAACGAAAGGCCAATGTTTACATCTTTGATGTGGTACAAAGTGGAAAGATTCATTATTTTTCAAACTACTGTTGCATCCTGCTAAAATAAGTTATAAGAAGAGAAATCCCACTGTCAGACGGGTTGGATGCTTCCTCACCACGTTCATGTGTTGGACATGACAATTACAAACTCATCAGACCATACTAGTACCTGTATCAGGGCCAAAGGTCCACGCAGACAGGTGTCTTGTCTTTAACACCAACTAGTTACATTTTTCATAACCAAAAATGTTAGAAAATCACTTCTTAATTGAAAACTGATTTTTCAGTTTGTTGTAGAGTACATTAAGCAAGTACAAGGTACAACCTCCACCCCTACACAACCACCACGTATTGGAAGCTGTCAGTGCTGAGAAGGAGAAAACTGCAGCTGTGCGTCCCACAGCACTTGGTGTAAGCAATGCAACCATCCACACATCCTGTGCCTTAAATTATGCATTTGGGGATCTTGCCTTAACAGAGGTCTCCATTTTTGCTTTTTTGTCAGATATGATCAGTGCTTAATGTATATGCAGACACATATAAGACCACTTCCACATTTGTGTAGAACACAATCATAAATCTCTGAGAGAGGGCTGTTTACTTTGGTACTTACGTCTGCTGTAAGTCTTACTTTAGTTGTGTAACCTCAGCTTTAGTAATCTAATCTATCATCTCCTTATCAAACATGAGATATAGCAGCAGGGAATTTGAAGTTGAATTCTAAACTTTCTTGCAAGAGACATAGAGCAGTGACACATAAATGGATGGGTTGGAGTTACGGGAGCATGGGTGGAAGCAGAATTGGGACCCAGGCTATTTATAGAACCTAGTTAAGGCAATTCAGAAATAACAGGCTGAGTAGGATACCTGAGACTTTGCACGGCCATGAATTTTTTTGTGACCTACGAAAGTCACTTAGCTTTCCCTAGCTATACATCCATAAAGACCTTGCACAGTGTGGTAAGAATAAATGCAGACAAGATGTAAAAGAATGATGGTGATTGCTATTGTGTAAGTAGACTGTATATGTCACATTTCCTGTTAACACTTCCCCCAAACAATGTACTGACATTTATGATTCACTTTCCTGAGATTTACTTTTTTTACATAGAGTAAAAAAAAAAAAAATCCTTGCAAGTTGGATACCACTACCTGCATTTTTACAGACAGTGAGGGAAAGAGAGAGCTGGAACAAAACCGTCGAGGGCTGGATCCAATAAAACGTACTGAATGCTCCAGACCTGTCCAAGGAAAGCACAAGCACATTGATTCCACTCAAGCCAGCGAGACTTTCCTTTGATTTCAATAACATGCTTAAGTGTTCTGCTGGAAGGGGATAAGAGCACGCAGCACCTTGTAGTGCTGTGCGCTCCCTGTGTTGCACAAAGTCATGCAGTGAGGCAGCAGCAGAGCGGTCGCATCGTGGGAATATCTCCTCTGGATTCCTGAACAGGACGACCGAGAAATTAAAAATAGGAGTGAGAGTCTGTCCCGGATTTTACACAAAGCCCTGAGCACCTCGGGAGAAGAATTTGGAGAGCTGAGTTACTGCTGCTTAAATGCATATTCAGAGCAAACTTCTTTTCTGTATGTACCTGGTTTGCATGAACGCCATGCTTGTGAGTGCAAGGGAGGCATGTGTGTGACTGAAAAGAGGAGCCTGGATAAAAATGACTCCTAAAATTATTTATGACACAGCAGGGGAAAATGCCAGCTTTACACACACAGGTGTATATAGATGTCTTTAGATCAAAAATCTGATATAGGACACGGAAGTCTGAATATAGCCCTGGTTAACTGGAGTGAGGCCTTTTGACTTGAAAATGATGCTCATCCCTTTGAGCAACACAATAAATATGTAGCCCACTCTGCCTGTTAAAATGGAGAGGAAAAAATAATCAGTCATAAGTCCTTTAACATTTCTTCAATGTCCTGGTAAATCCTCCCACTTCTGGCTGAACGACACCCTTTGGGGAGGCAGAGGACTGTCATGACACATACAGAAAACACGCAGGGCTGGAGAGCGGCTTTTGGGGAGGAGGACAGTTGACCCTAGGTCCTGCTGGCAGCCCCACGTAGGCATCTCTTCCAGGAGCCCCAGAGCCACAGAACACAATTGGGCCCTTGAACAGGGTCCGAATGTAACATGCAGGCACTCAGCAGCTTTTTATACGTCTTTATCTCTTCAGCCGTAATCTGCAGTGCACTGTGCAGATTTATGGGAATTCTTTCTATGTTCACAACTTATAAGTATTAATAACCCGTCCAAGTTGGAAAATAATACACCATTCCTAACTCTATTAACTACAGAAAATCTGGCTTCAGTTAAAATAAGATCCCCTTTAGCAATGCCCAATATACAATAAATATTATATATAAGAAAAGCCAGGCTGCATCTTATCTAACGTACGGTAACAGTAATGTTTTTGCCTGAAGCACTGCAAACTTCAGGCTTAAGAAGTCAAAATGACAGGGTGCAGATGATCACTAGAAAGTTATCATTTTTAACCCAAATAGTTACCCTCAAGTCTTTTTTTATCTAATAATGATTACAGACAGGGAAATTCAGCAAGCCCACAAATCTACACAGAAACATTAATGTTATAGAAAACTTACTAGAAAAACAGATATTTTTAATACTTCTGTTTCTGTCACTGATCTGCAAGAAAAAAAGGTGTTAGCATTTCTGCTACTGCTATACAAATGTGGCTCTGAGTTTCCCAAACAAGTAGTTTCATCCAGTTGCCAGTGGTTTTAAAACTACTTGCCTTCTAAGACTAAATCCTTCAATCCTTACTGTGACAAAGCTCCAGTTGTAGTCAGAGGATAGTCTTTTATTGAATTAAGACTTCACGATTCAGGCTGAGGTCTTCTAAAATATTAAATATAAATGCCTAATTTATACATTTTCTGAGCTATACTGGTAAACAAAAATGACATCAGTATGTTATGGTATTTCAGTGAGTCTTTAAGTTGTAAATGCTTCAGGCCAGCACAGTGTCTCTGGAACTATAATTGCGTGACTCTCACCCTGCTTTAACCTAGCAGAAGAGACTTGCTGCATATTCTGCCTTAGCAGGGGTCGCTTGCAAAGTCAGCTGTCAGATCTGTCTATTGCAACCTGTTGGAGAATGCAAATACCCTGAATTATTTACTGAGAGCAGCCTACCTCTGGCCTCAGAAGTGTAATTAACCTGATATCCAGTTAATTAAAAGTTAAAACAAGCCATCGTCTCAGGTATTGCTCAGATGCCTTTCACTAATTCCCATGCCTCTGTGAGCACGTTGTACCTTTTCCTCTTCCCCTCTGCTTGGGGAAGCCCCAGCACCACCCCCAAGGAAGGTGTCAGGGTGGTTGGCCTGTCTAGAAGCTGTGTCACAGACCACGTACAAAATCCTGCTCTCTAGAAAAGCATTAGCCTGTCTAGCTGTGCACCGGGGCAGGGCTGAGCGGGGACATCGGCGCCGTGACCCAGCACAGGGCACCTGCCCCTCGCCTGGTCCCTCCGCCGGCCTTGGTCACCTATGGGAAGACCTGAATGCGGCCAGCGCTCCCCAGTAATCCAGCACAGGGCCATGTCTTGGACCACCTGAGGCCTTTTTATTGTTTTTTTTTCAAGTGACCACCCTGAGCATGAGACCTTCTCAGTGACTGAAGAAACAGGGATGATGAAATGTAAGTATTTCACTACATAGTGTGAGATCCACATGTTAAAAAAACCTAGCTGGAATCACTGCAGCAGCACACCATGGGAAGAATCTGTGAATTTATTAATGATGATTCCATCATTAGCTATGGTTACTATTTGTTCTGTTTCTGACATCCTCAAAAATTCAAGGTATTCATTGACTCAAATTCCCACTTCCTGGCATTATTTTGTGGCTTAGTGTTAGTCTATAGGCTAGATGCCAATTTAAATAGTTCAGGTTCCAAATTACCCAGAATTTGCTTATATTTGAGGATGTGGATGAAATTTTAAGAGAAGGAAACAAACTAGTGTAGTGATGCAATCCACAGCAGGTTGTGAACCCTCCTGCACCTACAGACATGAAATCTTTGTTAATCACATCGCAATACTGGCTGGCTCAGTATTACACTTTTTTTTTTTTTTTAAATGGTTTTAGCCTGAGCAAAGAATGTCAGACAATTATCTCTTTGGCAAACACATTCTTTTATTCATTTATTTGTTTATTTATCATCTTTGTCCAAGTTGTTATCTAGCAGGCTTTGAACAACTGAAAATTAAAGTCAATGGAGATACTGAAAGGTTTCACACGCATACCAGAAGGCAAACTCATGTTCAGAACGAGATTTGGACACAGTTATCTCACTCTGAACATGATCTCAGGAATCTGGCAGCTCTGTTGGCTTCCACCCTTCAGCAGAGTTTGAACCCTTTGGTGGATCAGTTGCTTAATCTCTGACTTGCTTTTCATTGTAGCAGTGAGGGTAAAACCTCAATAATTATGCAGGATTTTGCAAGCAAGTGTCAAATCATTTATTCGTCAAACTTACAAAGAATCTGCAACTGCTGTTGTTTTTATCCAGCTAAGGTCTGTTCCTTGCCTAGTTAGCTTCTGGGGCTTTTTTTGTGCGGTGTGTTTTTTGTTTGGTTTTGGTTTGGGTTGGGTTTTTTGAGGGGGTGTTTGTTTTGGAGGGTGTTTATTTGTTTTCTTTTATTGTTTTCTTTTGTTTTGAGTGGAGTGAGGAATTGCTCAGCATCCATACAGATTCTGAGAAAATATTACTTTTACCCCAAAACCACACCCTTAACCAGATTTCGGAGGAGCTGAAATGCCCAGAGCCACCACTTTCGGTTGAACAATGTCTATTTTAAACATAAGGTACATCACTGACTTCAGCACAGGTTTGCATAGGGAAGAAGGCCCTTGGAGTTACTGGGCACATCGCTACTCCAGTGATGCTGGGCTTTTCTGCTCCAAACTTTTCAGAGTTAACCAGAAGCAAGAGTGAGACACCCTGGTATGGGTTCAGACACATCCCCACACCCACCGCAATTGAGTGCCATCATTTTAACAAAGGGAGTGGGAGTTCTGATGGAAAGATGCTAAAACTGGGTGTTCAATAGTGTCTTGGGAAACAGCCCAACACAGAGCTGCAGGTGGTGCTGGGGCAGATGGGTTTGAATACAGCCTGTTCTGTTCTTAAAGTATTTTGGGAAAGAAACAAAGACCTAAATAATAGGAGTCCATCAGTGTGGGGAGAGGTCTTATTTTTATTTCCCATTGTAGTTTTCATCTGTGAAAGAGGTTGGGCCAAACTCACTGCTTTCTGAGCAGTTATACTTAGGGGAAAGATATTGTGAAAACTCTGGAAAAACTGGAAAATACATTCTTCCATAACGAAGTATGAACTAAAGCACTTGCTCATTTTCAATATGATTGGCAGAAATTTGTGAAATACATAACAAATAGAAGAAGAGGGAGCTTGCTTTGATCATCTGCATGGAAGAAAAGAGATCTTCAGAAGTTTGGCTAAGTTAGTTACAGGAGGTTTTGAAAGTCCTTAAAGGCCCCTTTCACAATAAAGGGTTGGATTGGCATTTTCTCCAAACAGCCAAAGCTTCCTTTTTCAACCGAACGAAGTTTTGAAGAGTGTCTTTAATTGTGACAGTTATTTTTGTTATGGAGGCTGGACACGTTTCCTGTTAAAAACTGCAGGCAAGTTTTTCATAGGTTCCAGTTTGGGCTCAGTGGCCGTACCTGCAGAGTGTTTTAGGAGCAGGTCAGTTCCTGGTGGAGCCACGGCTGGTGCAAGGGTGGTAGCAGCGAGATGTTTCGGCACAGCCCGTGCCTCGAGCCCCATACTTGGCACAGTGATGTGCCACCTCCAACCCCAGGCTGACCACAATGCCCAGTGCTCTTTCTGCAAGGGCTCAAACGTCACCTGCTCCCAAGAACATCCGATCTGTAGACAATGTGAGTTAGGGATGATTCCCTTCATCCTTGTCCAGTCCCGTTTTTCCTCTCGGAGCACAGAAATTTGCTGCCTGCAGTAGCTTTCACATTAATTTTAGGACTCAAACTAATAATGCCTAACCCACACACTAGTACCATTAAAGTGAACTGGAATTATTCAACTGTGCAGAGATTAAACCTCTTGAGAATCTGTAGAAAAAAACAGTCATGAACTCAATAAATAATAGAAACATCCAGCCTCCTTAAGCACAGCCATTTTTAGTAATTAATTTGCTATAGATGTAATTAGCTGATTTAAAGAGTCAGATTTATTCTGATTAAAGCATTTACTTCAATGTCAGCAGAGGGAAAATTTACTGCCTCAGGAAAACATAAATGTCAAATGTGTGCTTGGATATACAGAGTATGGTAGATATAAAGAAGACGATGTTTTCACAGGCCATGTGCTTAAAGGTCAGCCGGGTTAAAGAGTACTTTTGTGTTGTTTTAAAGCTGCCATACCTGAAGAAGGAGTTGTGCAGCTGAAGAGAAAATGGCAAGAGGGAGTGTGCTCTCATATCCATGGGAAGAACACCAGCCACTCGAAGGGAGCACATGCACATAAAAAGTACCTGAATTTGGCCCAAGACCCATGAAGAAGACTCGTATAACATTGTTCCAGTGCCAGAGCTACGGTTTTCTTTTCCAATGCACAATGGCAGTTTTGTTTTTTTTAGACAACCACAGTAACTATGAGTACTCTTCTCTTCGTAGACTTCCAACGTCTAAGATTCGTTATACTTCTGTAAAAAGTTGCTGCATCCAGACCAATTCTTATCCGGGGAGAAATCCAGCCTTCAGAAGACTAAGCCAAGAACATTCCACCTGCATGAACACAGTGGGAGTATTAGAGAGAAATTACCGAAATAAATTAAAACTTACCTCTTCCATCCAGATATTCCTGCTGGAACCAAGGGAACAGTGCTGGTGCCTAGCTGTAGGTATTGAGTGTGTCCTGGACCTCTGAGGGTACCTAGGACATTAGCACAAGGCCAGCAGAGATGCCAGAGGACCCCTACAAGAGACTTGTGCCCTTATGGAGTGGTGGCTGGAAGGCACCTGTATTTAGGGACCTGAGTGTCTCCTTAAGTTACTGTAAGAATGAGGTTCTTTAAAGCAGAAATTAGTACAGAAGCCCATGAAATTTGGGCTACCCTAGACAGAAACATGACAGGGACAACGACTCCTTGAGTCTGTCTGTTCTGGGGACCAGATCCCGTGTTCCAAATAGCAGTGCTGGCAGGGACTGAAATCCCGCTTCACATTCCCAGTAACTCCAGGTCTCATCCTAAAGCAGCCTAGGCTTCTGCTGGCTGTGGTCAGTTTTCAGGCTGCTCACTCAGCACCTCAGAAGAGGTGTTGCAGGATGAGGCCATTAGTCCATATTTACATTGCCTGGTAATGCCATCAAATGTTCTACTTCTAGTCATTAGCAATCCATCCCTCCTGCCTTTCCTCTCCCTGAGGAAGTGCTCTACAAAACCTGTCTCATGGATTTCTGGTTTTTCATTATTGTTGTAGTCTCCCCAGTTTATCTTGCTCTTTCATTAAACAGCAAATGACAGATACGGTTTCAACCTAACAGTCTCTTTGCAAGAAACTAACCATTCAGGAATAGGAACACGTCCTTTGCACGTTCTTCAAAAATTCATTTAACATGATTCATTGCTTTATTCTTTGCTTGAAGCATGTTTCACTTACATTAATATTTTACCTTTCACTTATAAATTCAACACAAAAGTCGTTGCAGTTCTCCAAATGCTCATATACATAAAATATTACAACATTATCGCTTTCCAAAGATCAGTTTCTTTTCTTTCCCTTAATTAGGATTCAAGATTTCCAACAATAAGTTGTTGCAGCAGATGTATAGCTCTTTTATGTTTACTAATTCACATCTCTGCTTTTTCACTTAGCAAAGAGGAAAAAGGAAATGGTTTTAAGTGGGATAAGCACAATTTTTTCTAAACAAAATAAGAAGAGGAAGTTCCAAATACGGGGGAAACAGAAGCAATTGATGATCTGATTCACTAAGAATTCATGCACAGAGTCCATTACTTTTTGAAAAAATTATCAGTCAGTTCCCATAAAAGACACACTGGAGTAAAGAGGTATCAGCATCTGATATGTTGCATCTTATGTGCCTGGATATGCAAGTCGGAGATCCTTATTAATAGAGCTCCAGTCAATGGATCTTCTCACACCTAAAATTACAATATAATACTGATATCTTGACCTTTAAGTCATTTTTTTTAATGTTCTTGCACAAGTAGATCTCATTTTGTGACTGATTAAAATTAAGGGTAGGATTTCATTATGAAAAGCCACCCTTATTTGTTAGATAATACCTGAAAAGTAACAATTCATGTTTGGAGTGAAAAAGGCATGTTAAGTCAACCAACCTGTCTGAGAAGACAAAGATAAACATAGTGAGCGGTGTTATTTCCTGCAATATGATTTTGCTGCATTTAAATAAAAAACTCTTGCACTCTTGCATAACAGGAACCATGGCCTTCGGGTCCCACAACAAGAACCTTCCCAAACAGCATGGAGAAAGTTTATAAATAGGTTCTTGTGAAAAATGCCTGTCTAAAAGAAAAAAAAAAAAAAAAGAAAGAAAACAGGGAAAAGAGCAAGCAGTCCACTCACAAGGTGATGTCTTACCATTAAGAATTTTTGCTGTTGCGATTCCGATTTTTCTGGTTTCACATGTACATATTCCTGGTATTTGCTCTAGTCTGGCTGTGCTACGAGGGAAGGGAACCTTTTGGTTTGGTTACATACCTGGACCTCAGGGACAGGGCTGGATCCTTGCCTCCGTTGGAAACTGTGTGTCCATGAGCAGATGCCTCCATTCCCCCCTTGTCTCAGCCATTTTCAGGACACTTGTATTTTCCTGCTGCATCTCTGAGCTTCTCAGCTGGAGCACAACCCCTGGGGTAACGCTGCTGACACACGCAGGGACAACAGCACCTAGAAAGTGGCACCTGGACCTTCTCAGGTGTTCAAGACACAGCAGCCCTCCAGGGTCCAGCCTTGTCGTCACCAGTACCCTCGAAAAACAAAGCTCCTGCTGATCAGGTGGTTGGGTGCAGTTTCCTGACCCGATGTCAGCATTTTGCTTGGGAATCACCTCCTCTGGACGGAGCAGCCGTCCTGGGCAGCATGATAACATATCTGCCCTGGCTGCCCCTTCCAGCCCTGTGTTTCGAGGTTTCCAGCCCTGCTGTGGAGACAACTCAGCTGCCAGTGTAAACCGGCCCTGGGTTCAATTTATCTTCATACGTCAGCCAAAAATGGTGCCAGTTCTGATGTGAGTCAGAGCCCTGTGTCACCTCCTCATTTATTCCTAGATACAGGTTTTAGGTGCTTTAATCCTTCCCCATAATTCAATACCCCTGGATTCCCAGTCACTTTAACATCTTTTCTTTGAAGTCCTTCCAGTTTATCTAGATCCTTTCTGGTAATAGGGTGCCCAGCAGTGAATGTAATTTTGTTTCCCTATATATTTTCTAAATCCTAGTTCTTAAAGCATTAGGGTTTTATGTGTGCATATATATTCTATTATGTATTATAGTATATCATATTATGTATAATGTGAAGAATTTGCCTTCATATCAGTGAGACCAATTTTATTGGGAGAGAAATATCAGCAGGATTTGATTTTGAGTCACTAGCTGTTTTTTCTTTAAGGATATTTCTTTCTTATTGGTGTCCCAGTGAATGACTAAAACCTAAACTAAGTTAAGACTTAACAAAACACTTGGATGATTCATACAAACATAAAATTAAATTGGTCAATTTTTTTCTGAAGTCTGCTCCGAACGGTTTGACTTTACTGGACAGATTTCAAGCCATTATCACAAAAATCCAAAAACAGATTGAACCTTCTCAAGACAGAGATATCAGCCATCTCAAAGCCGTCATTGCCATTTCTCCCATCAAAATCCAATTGCTGCCAAGCTTGGGCAGAAGACAAACAAACAGCAATGGTCACATTACAACCTAAGTTTTCAAATATCTGTGCGAACACTTTTGCTCCAGGTCTAAGATAAAGGTCAATGATATTAATAAGACTTTCAACTTATTTCAGTGAGAATTGGCACTTATATACACAGGAGTGTATGTATCTGCAGATATCCACCTAACTATGGTAACCAACATACACTGACGCAGCAGAGGTTTGTGCCCCAGTAAAAAAGCTGTGTCAGCATGGGGAAAAGCTAAAACAGAGCTATTTCAGAAAGTTAAAGTAAAAAAATAAAAATTTAAAACAAAAAAGCAAAACAAACAAAAAGAACACGCACCCCCCCCAACAAACCAAAAACACCAGAAAAGTTATACGTGGGACGTGAACATCTAGTTCAATTCTGAAGTACATCACACACTCCATGGTGATACTGGATAACCTGCTTAATCTGTCCCCAGATTCTCCACCATAATGGAAGTCTTCTTCACTTTTTCCGAAGAGGAGAGCCATAGGACCCAGCGCACACTTACTATGACTCTCCTGATTATGGTAATGACAGTAATTGACTTCAGTGCCTTTGTTTCTGGGATTAGTTGTTAGATTTTTTTTTTTTTTTACTTGTTTAGACAGTGCTTTTTTTAGACTGGACTGCTTTTTACTGAGTGAGATGACAGCAAAGCCCCTGGCTCACAGCCCACTGCTGGCTGGAAGTAAGAGGCTCTGCATCTCCTGAGGTGGGCGAAAAACAAGGGGCGAAACCCAGGATGGGGGTGCGAGAGGGCATTTTGGTTGCAGAGGATTATTTGGAAAGCTGGGCTCCAGCGACAGTAAAAACTGGTCTCATGCCATCTCATCAGAGGGACCATGTACCAGACATGCTTTGGAGGTTCCATGCAGTGAACGGTGAATTGAAACCATTCACCACCGAACAGACCTGCGGAAGTTTGCTTGGGCTATCCAACACACCCAGAACAAGAACAACTTGCTGTAAACTTGTTATATAAACCTGGAAAAATTACTTTTCAAAGTTAACGATGTGTTTTAAGGTGGTAGAATTTCATATTCCAGTTAGATGAAAAAATAGTTTTCCTCTGTTCTTCCCCTTGTGAAACAGCCCACGTAAAGGTAGCAGCTTACGCTAATTTTGCACTGGTGCAAATGACAGCAAGAGAGCAACAGAAAATCACACTGTGCACTAGGCTTAAAAAACAGACAAAACTCCTCTCTTCCATTAAACACCCATGACTGTAAAAGGGGATCCATATAACCTCCCCAGCCCAACGAAGTGCAGCATGGGCTGAATACTGTTGTTTAGGCTGAAAATCTTTGCCAGAGATGAGAGATGCTGCTCACAACCTCCAGGAGATAAAGCAGTGCTGAGCTATGTATGTTTTTTGAATTCAGGCTTTGAAGGATTTAAACAATTACATTAAAAATGCCTCTTTCTTTCTTAAGCTACACAGTTACGTACTATTGCAACCCACTCTGAAACTATTAAGCTAAAGGCAAGAAATAGGAAAACATGAAGACTTTTGAATAGTGAGAATTTGCACAGGGAATCAAAGAGGTTTCAAGTTCACTTAGTGCAGATGTTTCTATAATTGAGACACACTAGAAAAATGCATTAATGCACAAATCAGTCTTGCCTACGGTTATCTGAACCATAAAAAAATGTCCATAGTCAGGATATAATTCCCTATTAAATCCTATAGGATAGTTAAAACCAGAATAACACAGGTTCTTTTTTTCCTGTTAAACTCTTCAGGACTTTTTCAGTAGGGGAGTCCACAGGGAACACAAACAAACCTCAAATCTGTTGACCAATTCACCCCATAACCCCCTTTCATACACTCACCTACAGATATTAAGGACCTGAATTTTAATGATGCCAGCTAAGTGCAGCTGGTGACCTGAAAGATTTATTCAGGTCTTGATCTCACTCCCATTTAAACCAGTAACACTTCCTTTGGAACTGGCTCGAGCTCCCTTTACTGCATGTACCCAGCCAGCCATCCAGCCCAAGTGCAAATTCCGGTATGCAAGAAATTGCACCTACATATATCCTGCTGATGCAAAATGCACAACCATTCCACAGGTGGAGGGAGAACAAGGAGTCTTTCTGGCTTTCGGTTTCTCAAAACTATAATACTTGAAGCATGGAGACTATTCAAAGGAAAGAAAATGTCTAGGACAAATCTGAGGCAATCTGAAAATAATAATTGAGTCCTCATCTTTCTAAATTGACATAATCCTCCACTTTTATGGTCCCATATATATGAAGAGAACTGGCTTGTACTTCTCAGCAATAAACAGTTAGCTTCTTATCCAAAATCAGCAGAGACCAGTTGTGCCCTGCTGTAACGTCCTTCGGGAAAGATGCCTTTGCTGGAAGTCTAAAACCCCCAGGAGTCACTCCTACCTGCAGGTTGCTCATTTATGCACTCCCCAAAAACTCCTCAGGCACGCAGGCTCCTGCTGCCATGCTAAATTTTAACAAGGATCTCCTAACCCCAAATCCAGAGATTAATTAAGATTATCAGGTGCTGGCTCCCAAACATTATCTGTTTACCCTGCATTGCTCCTTAAAAAGAACAGCAAACACTACTTTTTTTTTTCTTTCTTTTTTCTTCCATTGAGACCGTGGTTGCCTTGATGGATCAAAATAATTATACAAACAAGAAGGAAATTGCGTCGCTCCGTAATCGTTATCTCAGCCCAGCGGGAGGCAGATGGATAAGTATGAATAGCAAATTATCTTGCAGTGGATTCCACTAATCTGCCCCATGGCTGGGCTGGTTTAGCATGAAGCAATTCTTAGCTTTTTTTCAGTGCTGGTTTAGGACTTGGGCAGAGGACCCTACCCCCTAATTAAGAACCTGAAACAAATTGAAAACAGCTGTGAATAATTAGACAATTTAAGTGCTGTTAAGAAGGAATAATTTTTGTAGCCATCGTAATAAATCTTATGCTGTCCGAACCCATACGTTTTACGTGAACTTTTTTCTGCTGGTGGGTTAGTGCATTACTCATGAAAGAAACAGTATCCCTTTTGTTTTGATTGGGCCTGTTTAATAACAAAAGAGCATATCACTATAAGTGGAAGTGTGATGACAAAAAGAATAGCCTTTACTTTCCTTAATTTTCAATCGTTGTGGTTCAGATCCTATGTCAGATTCCTGGCATGTGAGTTTGGTGGAAAAAAATGAATTCTTGATTTGCACTGTAAATAATACCTGAGACAAAGCTACTTAACATTTTCTAGATTTCTTTGGAAAAATACATGTCAGGAAAATACTTAAAATTTTGACAACTAACTCCTTAGTCTTATGTAGCAGATAAGTTCTTGAAGTATTAACTAAGACTTCAGGAAATCTATTTTTCTCTGAAATTTTCCATCTTTTTAGAAGTCTTCATATTGTCTGGAACTCAGTTAAAGTGTTTCACAGGAAGTAATTTACAGAAGGAAATCTTTCATCATGCACTGCCAAACTATTCAGGGCTTGATTCAGCAATCCATGGCTGGTTTTATTAGAAATTAGTTCTGTGAACACCTAAATATATATTTAATTTTTATATATTATTTTAATATATGTTTATATGTATGTACTGTTATATATAGCTTTTCTGAAGGCAATGTATCTGCTCACATACTTCACGGTAATGCCATTTTTACATCCTTGTAGGATGCAGCTTTTGCTTGGATAATGGCATGACTTGCAAACAGTATATGGAATAAACTTGATTATTTAGAAGCATGCTTTGGGTTTATTACTATCTTAAAATAACGTACATTCCTCTGTCATTTTGATGGGTTTATGCCACATAATTCCAATCTGGACACAGATTCTGAACACCCAGTTTTTAGAGGATCCACGAGATGCTGTTTAGCTTTTCTTCCATTTCCGGAGAAAAGAAAACAGAGCTTACCATGGCAGCCGCGTGTTCACAGGATTTGCAACCCAGTCAGCAGAAATGCAGCTGCAAGGGAATACCTGCTCCAAAGTACCTGGTTCTGCACTCAAATGGTCTACATTTAAGTACAAAAAAGGAAACAAGGCGCTGTGCTAAGCCTCAGAAAATGAACCTTACGGATGTGGTCTAAGTGGGGATGAGGGTTGTGATCTCTCTTTTCTCTAGCTTGTAAAGCGATGGGCAGTTCAGCCCTTGCTACAAACCTTTCTACTGCAGGTCCTATGACACCTATTCCTGCTCTGCATCTGCCTGCAGACGAGATCTGTGGGAGTTGCTCATGTACTGGAAGCTCTCCTCATCCTTCACAAGATTTAGCCAAGGCCCTGTGGGCCATTTCTTCAAGTCTGAATCATGCTTTGTATGGCTTATCCCCGAAGTACCTGCTGTGTATGACCTCATCAGGATGTTGCTGTGTGGTGACCTCTTTCCAAGCTTTCCATGACTAATTCTGTCCTTACATTGGCATTCAAGTATTCTGCAGGTGGAACCAGCGACCCTTCTGGATATGAGGACCTGAAATTTAAATTTCAGATGTTGTATCACCTAGAAACCTGAAGACTACATACAGTAATTAAGAGTCTACTTTGTACTAATATATATTTCAGAAGTTGTGGAAAAGCTGAGTGTCACACAAGCAGGGCAACAGTTCTTTGCTATGCTTTCAGTGCAGAACCATGGCAAATATTTCCATCACCGAAGCTATTTACAATGTCCAAATTCCTTTAGAAAAAGGGAGAAATAAAGTCCTGATGATACTTTAAAAAAATAGTAGCAATGTAAATATGCTACCCTTGCTTTTCCACCCTTCATTTTTCATTCATCTACTTGCAAGTGCAGATATGAATTTCTTTTTTTTTGAGAACAAAAGTGATTGAATGTCTTCCCCAGAAAAGTGCACTGACAATGAGAAGGGACTTCATAGATTGCTTCCTCATTAAGCAGGAGCAGAGGAAATATCAGCAGAGACATCCCTCTCTATTCATACACACTTCCCCTCTTTCCTCTCTATCAGATATGTGTCCTCTTTGGAGGAGTAGTGCCTAATGAACATCCCCAGAGGTTTTCTAATTTTGGCCTAGGATACAGCCAGAGTTTACAGTGGCCAAAAGAACAATTTGATGTTTCAATGGTACATCCTTTGGCAACCAGTTTAGGCACAAGTCATCAGTCTCATCCGTGCTCGAGGCTCATCATTAACCTCAGGGACTACTTCTGAGTGGGTCAATGCAAGCCCTTGGGGGCCAACAGGCATATATAGAGGGAAGCAGATGCAAGTCAAAACCAGCTCTTTTGGTTCTTGTTGGCCTTGTTGGAGTTACGGTAAGAGAAGGAGTGATTTCTGCCACCAAAGGAAATGCCTGCGTGTCTGCCCACCAGCAGCCACCTCTGGCCCTCAGCTTCTCGTTCCATAAAACGGGGCTAATAGTTCCTTACCCTGTACATGACTGCAAGGCTTAATTGACAAAGGTTTATAAGGTGCTTTAGGAGCCTTGACTGCAAGTTGCTGCAGACTTGCTAACTATATTATTTCAAAATAAAATAAACACATTTTATACAATCAAAAGGAAAAGAAAAAAAAAATTCACCACCCGTTCCTCCCCTCCAAGTCAGCTTCTCAGAACTTCTCCAGCTTGCAATACACTGCACTCCATACTCAAGGTTTCACAAATAGACATAGCTGGTTGGCCAAGAGGGTTTTTTTACCCTGGTGTTTATAATTCCAATTGGTGTAAAATTTCCTGATGGTTAACACATCCCGTTACAGACACTTTTGAATGAATGACTCATTCCCAAATAATTGACTAGCTTTGTAATTTGGGAAGTAAAAATCACATTTATGAGTCCCTGGGGGGAGGGCCTATAATGTTGTGCATAAAAAGTAGATAAATCATAAAACCTGATTTTTTTTTTCTTTTGTAAAAGCTTCCATTAGCCTTTGTGTGCACATTAAAGCAATGCCCTTTAAATGTGTGCAGCTGCTTTAAATCACTGGTGCACTTTAAAATCAAGTCTTTTTATATCTTGATGTTAAAATTACATGTTGGTTACTGTAATTCTGTCTTGTTTTTTGTGGGACATCCTTGAATCAGATCTGCTTCTGGAAAGACCTCTCCCTTTGCACTAAGTTTTCTAATCCCTGTAAGCAGAAGAATCCTAAGTGTTTTGCACCCAGTGTAAATGGTATTTATCAGGTAAACAAGACAGACAAATAAAAAAGACCAGTCAGTGCCAGCGCAATTAGGACCCCATCCTCACTTAGCAAATGCATGCATTTTAGATTGAGGTTTCAAATAAATGTGCAACGTGATTCTAATGGGATTTGACAAGAGTATTTGATGGCTGTGAGGCAAATCTGTTATCGTCTACGAAATATCTAGTTACAAATCTACCCCCGCAAAGATGGTACTAAAACAGCACAATATTTAAACTTCTGAATGAAATGGCCATGCCACTTGCCTTGCCTTTGCAGGATGAAAGTCCTGTACGCCTTTATGCTGGCAAGGCCTTTTCCCACATTTTCAGAGTACTGTAAATTAGTTTAGTATGCCTGAAAGAACCTGTAATTGTAACTGCTCTTGTTGACACATCAGCTTGATGCCACACAGAGCACAAGTGGGACTATATCCCTTGGTTTTGCAGCTACAGTGCATTTCAAGTGCTTGACAGGTCCAGCGCTAAGATGTTCTGAATTAGATTTGAATTACAACCGCTAAATGCCCTTGTCAAAGCTTGTTATGCCTGAAACTAGCCATATACATTTAACTGACTATTCCTATGGAAGGTATACTGCTTAAACAAAGACATACTCCAAAGTTTCATACAGAATTGTCAAAATATAATTGAGTTAAAAAAACAACTAAAGCATAAGAAGAGCAATCTTTACTGCCTTTTTCCCCCTTTCCTTCTTTGAAATAAATCCAAAGGACAATATAGTGAAATCTTAGTATAAAACAAAAAGAGCATATGCAGTTCCCACAGAGACATTGAAATCTATACAAATACCAGATTCATCCATACATTGATCCTAATGTCATGAAAGGCCATAGCAAAACTTTAGGATCTTGCCCTGTGAAAGAGGTTTCATATCACACTTCTGGCATTGGAGAGCATCTAGTCCTGCGGGAATACAATGAACTAAAGCTAATACGTATATGAGAATCAGTAACTGGTCTTGAATTCTAGAGGATCCCAAATTTGTGCTTCATCACATAAGAGAGGCATCATATTTTTACATATACACATGTGCATGCATGCATATGCCTACATGCGATATATAAGGCACGTATGCAATGTTTATAGAGTTTAGCCACACGTAACAGAAACTTCCTTCTAACTTGCAGATGCGTTCATGATCACATACTCGTTGTACGAGACCATAATCATACATTCTTGGGCTAGAAAATAGCAACCGAAGAGCACAAAACAGACGTAGACAGTCTTTGTCTATCAGTCTGTGCCATGGAGACCTCGGTGACTCACTGGGGCTGTGCTGTGTTGTTCCTCACTGGGCCCTGGGCTGCTGACACTGGCTGTGTAACTGCTGGAGTGGTCTGCTGAGGCTGCCCAGGCTGGAAATTAAATTGCTGGTTGTAAGCACTGTTCTGTGTGAAGGAGCTGGCCCAAAGCTGAACGCTGAGAGAAGAGAGTGAGGATCTCCTGCAGACCAGCTAGCTGTCTTAAACCCTCTTTGAAGAAGCAAGACAGATTTGTTTAACCTAAACCCACAAAAGCTCAGGCAGCACAGAAGAGGAGAAGCAGTCTATTGCATCCATTAAAGACAAACACGGGCAAACTTGTGTACGTGACGTAGCATCATGGGCTTCTCTTCACCCTGAAGTCTCCTGCATGAATGAAACAAAACATCTTGGGCAAAGAGCTGTTGCTTCAGCACAGTTCTCCTGGTTGAATGTGAAAGTTAACATAATCCCAGAAGTTTTCTAGACCGGAGGGCGGGAGTATATCTTGATGAGCTCCTGGGTTTGTGTTCCTTGGCTGACCTAACTGGAGACATAGCCCTTAGTGCCCTCACTTTTCACCTCTCCTGCTCTTACAACAGGAACTGCAAGCACAGGAGCCAGCAAACAGGAGAGGTGTATATTCAGAAGGCTCCCATGTCCTTCTACCCACACTAGATGTGGATGTAGCTCTAACAACACTCCTTTGTTTCCAAAATAAGGATAAAGGTCCTGTCTCTGGGTGCCTTGGTTTCTAGATTGTAGTTTCTCTGGGGAAGAGACAACCCCTCCCCTGGGAGTGCATAATACACTGAGCACAATGCCATGCCATTTCATCCTGGGCCTCTAGAAGGTACTGTGAGACAAAAAGAGAATAATCCAGGCTCACAGATGGACAAGGGCTAGACAGAGATCGGGGCAGCTGCAGCAGGGCTGTGTTCCCGTCTCCAGTGATGTGGTGGTGCAAACAGATCAGGAGTGCACAACTGAGATTTCTCCCATCTGAAGCTGCCCTAGGCATTACCTCAAAGGATGAATTCTCCAACAGCAACCACAACAACAAAAAAGATTTCTAAGCCCTTTCCAAGAGGAAAATGTGGCCTGAACTGGTCAAAACCTGCTGACAGCCTTAAGCAGCATGAGAAACCTGTTTCATGATGGCAGTTGGTTATTTTAAAACTGAGCTGAAAGATTAATGGTGAGATTTTTAAAGAATGTAGGCTCCCAATGACAGGAACCGACAATTTGCTCATGCAATTTCCCATCGCTATGTGTGCAATAGGGAGAAATGGGTGGGCAAAAATGACACACAGCCATTCTGTGCTTATACTTTTTCTGGAAACCTTAGCCATAAAAAGGCAGTAAGCAAATAAGCAGAGCATTTAAATGAAAGGCAGAAAGACATAGGCTGAGAGATACATTGATATTCTTTGTTAATTTTTTTATTCAATTAAGAGGCACATGCTGATTATTTTTAGCAGTGTCCCCCTGATACAATTCAGATGTAAATCACATTTCTGTAGTCAGCTGCTGCTGTTTAAGCAGAAATATTTTGACACTATAATTATAGGGTTGAAACTATGCTTTACATTAGTGTATAAAACACTCATTAAATTAAAATTCTTCCATGAAATCATGAAAATAAACAGTCTGTCTGAACTGGCATCAACAAATTCACAGGATGCTTCTGCGTTTTCTCAGGGCTGGCCTTCAAGTGACTGTATTACAAAGCCCTTATTTAACCGTGAAGTGTTAAAGGTTCACATTCTTTTGAAGGTCCCATTCTGCTTATTTTTAAAATTATTGCTTTAATTGTTTTTACAACTTGTAAGATTTTAAAGCTATTAAGCCTCAAAGTTGTGGGAAAAAATAAAATGGTGATTATTATAACTTGCATAAGTCTGTGAGATGGCAGTGGCACTGCATTTTTTTTCATGGATGGATTAAATAAAAAGGGTCCATGACACACTACGTGGCATGTCACGTTGGTCTATTACGATTGAGAAGCAGGATACGCAATGTATACACAGTGCCTTGTGGGGTGGAAAAAAACCCAAAAGCTCAAGGTGGTGACTGTGCTAGGGAATCCTTCTTGCCCTCTCCCTTGCACCCCGCTATCTTCCTGCCTTTCGTCTCCCTCCCATCCAACATGGACCTGACAGTCTCACAGATGACGGGTCCAACGGTGTGTGGCCTGGTGCAGGCAGAACTTCTCTCCAGGAGGTGCCAGAACAGGAGCACCCCAGTGAGGTCCATCTACAATGCCAGAGAGGGAAAGAGGAGACACTTTTCTTAGCTCTGCCCTGCCCTGCTGACATGGGGGTTCGTTTATCAGTCTGTTTTCATTTACTCCCCTCACCAAGGGTAAGAAGATGCTCCTCGTTAAACTTTCAGGTGTCCCGAACGGAGGTCACGGTCCACAGAAAGAGGTAGTCTCATCTGGCCTGATGGTCTCATTAGAGGGACTCCCTGATGGGGTGCAATAGCACCAATCCTGGTTCCTCCAGCACCCACCGTGGGCTTGAGCAAAGCTTTATGGGTGGGACCATGGTCAAGACCCCTGAGCCTCAGCCTCCATTCCCTGGGCATGTTAGAAAACCTGCACGTGTCAGCATGCGAACCCCTATGAGCCCTGATTGGGTTTTGTCTGTTTTCTTTCTCTTCATCTGTAGAGTATCACGGATCTTTACGATGTGCCGCGGGAGCTGTGGCTGTGCCGGGCTTGGGAGTGAACGGCACGGGATCTTCACGATGCAGATGATGTAATCACAGTGGTCTGAAACATTTTTCTTACATCTATATTCCATTTAAATCCACAATTATGGTTGACTTTTCTTTGATTGAAGATATTCCAGAAAGATGGACTGAAATGGTAATTGCACCATTTTATCTTAAGATATGAATCTGAGACTGATCCTTCTGGTCTTATGAAATTACAGCCAACATGTTATTTTCTCCATTTGTGCACGAAACATATATACAACAGTGGTTGCCACAATATATATTTAGTCTTAACTTGTCAGAACCATCAGCTAAAAAATATTCAAATGCTTCAACCATTTTATTAACCAGGATTATATATAAGAAAGTCTGTCTCAGAGTGTAAGTTTTAGTAGACATTGTAATTTAATAGTAAAGATTTTTTTTTTTAGTGCTATAGTTGTTTTCCTTCAGCAGCCACATAGATGATTTTTTGTCCAGCATTACTGGTATTATGGTTACCCCTTCTCTCCCACATGATGACTTTTTCCACATTAGATAGCAATAACTTTCTTTTCAGAACCTAGATACTACAGTGAATCCCATTAAAGTTTTTCTTGAAGTCGAAAGGAAGAAAATCATTTTATCACTGGAAAACATTAATTTGTTACTCTAGCTTCACATTATCATGAAATTTGTGGGGGATGTTCAGTGTGGTTTTGAAAAATCTCACTAATAACTGATTATAAGTTACTCTTTTATATTTCTTCCAGATCGTTCCACAAAATATTTTTGGTTATCAAATTAGATAACTGGCAAATAAAACTTCTTACTTAACATGTTTATCCACATGAATTATTGTAACTCTTAATAACCAGATTTCCAGGTTCTGCACAGAATCTCATGAGAATTCTTTCAGATTTTTAAGCACTTTATCCAGAAACTTTGATTGTTGAAATAGGAAAAAAAGGCCAGAATAGAGAACCATTTCTTGGTTCATATAGCCTCCTTCAGAAAAAGGAAAAATAATTTTTAAAAATCTAGATGTCTTTTTTTGTGGAAAATTAAACGAATGCAAAAATATTTCTAGTTAGAAATTAGAAATATTCAACATTAAATCTACTGAACACATTACATGTTACTGCCTCTGTTTGGATTACCACAAGATAGGTGTTAATGTGCACTCTTACGTAGTTGCAGTTTACTTTCCATTGAGATTCTCTAGCATCTGCTCAGTTCTCGTTTTTCCTGAAAACATCACTGTTAGTGAAGTTGCTCTCTACAATATTCGCAGAAGACAAACACAGCTGAAATGAACTCAGGACTTGGCTCAACAAAAATATTTTTCTAGAAATTATTTGCTGGGACTATCTCTTATTAAAGACATGACATATACAACCTATAATTTAGCGACAAGTAAGTGGTGACACATTAGCATAAGAGTGAGTGTAAACTCTGAGAACAGAGTGACTTAAAACTGTAGCTAGTGATGGCAACATAAACAGACATTAGTAAACACAAGCGATGACTAATGCCCAAATAAATCAGATTACTCTGCAGCATATGTGTTCATACAAATGGTCATTTTGGTGAATTTAAGGCACTTCAGATGTGAACCTTACATTTCGGAGCTGCATGACCTCCCATCCATGGCAGAGGATTTAACTGCCTGGTCCTACCTCTTCTGGCAGAGCTTCTGGAATATTTTTGAGTAACGTAAGTGGAAACCACAAACAAGACTCCATAGTCTTCATGACTACAAACTTCATCTTCTTGCCCACACCTGCCTCACCAACAGAAGTCCAGGTGCTTGTGGTTTCCTCAGCTTTCCAATGGCCAGGATGCACCAACACAGTCCAAACCTTTGGGGAATATTAGAGCCTCACCTATCTTCCACACATTATTCCACCTTTCCTTATATTCTTCAGGAAAAAGCTTTCTCTCCTGACTTTCCCATACACAAGAGTTGAAAGAGTAAAACAGGGACAGCATCCCTGGACAGCAGGGCTTGGCAGGAGGCAGAGAGGGAGGTGGCCGAGCAGACAGCCAGTCTTCGGAAAACAAGAACGTATAACCTTCCCACCACCATGATGACAAAGACCGCTAACAGACAAACAGATGACTGGCTGTCAGTTTTACAAAAGGTAGCAGATTTCAATTTAATGCTTACATTTTCCTGAAAAACAGGTGCTTTGGCCACCTCTTCTTCAGAGACCCGGCAAATATTTGGGATGCAAAGGGGGTGACCATCCCCCTTTCTGTGCCCAGGGCCTCACCTGGACTCACTTCAGGGTAGCTCGAAGGCCAAATTCACGTTAGACCTCTGCATGAGCAAAATGAGAGGGTCTCCTGCAACACCCAGCACAGAGCAAAGCTGGGTCAGACACAGTGTTTTACTGCTTCTCTTGTCAGTGGGTTGCTGCCCATGAGGCAGAAATAAACGCAGATGTTGGCTAGTGCACTCCTGTGTGCCACTGCGTGCCCGAGGGGTTTGGAGGTGCTGGGCCAGGTGCCTGTTAGCGGGTCACAGGGAAGGAGCAGGACGGTCACGTCATCCTGAACATGAGGGATGAAGCCTCCTGGGCAGCTCTGCCAAGGGGGCCCTTGGCTGCCCTCCTGCCAGCAGGCACTCGGGTAACAGGGTGTAGACAGCCATCGCCATCTCAGCCGACTGTCTGATGGTGAGGTTAGAGCATTCACCCTCAGACTAGCAGTGAAAAAATTAGGTGGAAGCATCATTTGGCCTTGCTAGCAGCTGGAGCCCCTTCTTGCCACCACCTCCACCTCCCTTGCTCGCTCTCTCTCTCACATGCCCCCGGGCACACTTGCGGCCTCTGATCGCTTTATTGCTTCCAGGGGGAGAATGTTACTTGGTCTCTGCACAGATCTCTGCGCCTTCCTTTACCTCTCTCTTTCTTCCCATCCCCAACTCCTGAATATGTTAGTAGTACTAAATAAGCAGCACTTCAAACAGTTTTGAGGCTTCCGCTGGCAAAACCATAAAATCTGTACTGGTAAAATATATATATATTTCTGTCCCAGATTCCCAATCTGTTTCCTTTAAATCCAATAAAATTTATATCATAGGGCTTAAGGGCAGAGAGCTTCACAGAATTGAAACTGATTCAGTAAATGCAAAACATAAAAATAAAAGTATTGGTATTTGATATTCCTATATTTCAATATTGCTTTGATATTCCACTATGAAACTTAAACTGGTTTGGGGTTTTATGCATTCTTCCCCCTCTCCCCTTTGATTTCCCCCACTTTTTCCTTTGAATTTCATCTCTTTAATCACTGGACCATGGATCAGAAATACTTGCAACTTGTTTGTGGAAGGCCAGAGTCTAAAGCAGCAGCTTGTTTAAAGAGTTATTTCACCATCTGTTCTCTCTTTTTCCATTAGATGGCTGGTTTCACATAGAGATTCATTTTATGGAGCTCTCATTCGTGCTGTAGTGCATCATCTTGTTTCATTCACACACTCACACACACTCTCGCCTATCTTTCTCTTTGTACACAGTACCTATTCGTACAACGAGACGTTGAGAGCACACAGACCTCAACAGGCAATATTCTCCACTGACTTTCACAGATACCACATGTAACTTGTTGCAGCCAGGTTATGGTTTTTCTAAAATTGTATAATAGATCTAAAGATCTGGTGGCTGAAAGGGACTGTCGTGATTGCCTAGTCTGACTTTTGATATAATGAAGGCCATAAAATACCAAAGGCCAAGAAGCAATTCCTAAACCAAACTGATACCTTCTGGCTGAGCTGGAGAACGTCAACAGAGAGAGATCTCCAATTTGGGCAATCCACTACAGCGCTGGAGAAGTTGTTCCAGCAAACAGAGGTAACTGGCCCCTTTTTCTGAAGAAAATATCGCTGTCTTGTAAAGTTCCACTTTTCAGCCATTGGTTTTTGTTCCATTTTCACTGACAAAATCAAGACCTATCTGATATCCAAAATCTCCTCCCACAAGGGATTTTGGATATGCAGGTCACCCCCAGAGCAGAGGGCATGCATATGGGACATCCCTTTTAACAGCAATGAGCTCCTGGACTTGTTCTTCTGACACCTGCAACCATGACCCATTTTCTGTTTGACAAAATAAATAGGTTGCATTCCTTTCAATTTTCGCTATAAAGCACGTTTTGAAGACCTTATCAGCCCGTACACTTCTGAACATTTTCAGACATAGTCCTCTGACACACTGGCAAGAAGTGGTGTTGCAAAGTACTCTTAATGCTGGATTGAGGAAGCTTTTTCAGCATCAAAGTGAATCACTTAATTCCCGCTTATATCACAGTAACACATGAACTCTGCTGTCTGAAGGCAAGGACAGACAGCAACCTGCATAGATCATGCACTTCTGATCACTTCAAACCCTTCGCCTAGCTAGGAAGGTGCACATTAGACTCTACGCAACAGATGAAATTGATCCCACCTCAGTAGAGAAAGTTGCAATAGTTAGCTTGAGTTTCTTTCCAGACCTGTTTTCCATGAGTCTAAAACTCATACAATTCACAAAACTGTGTAATGTCTATTTACCTACCATAACCTGCACTCAGTGAGTTAGGCATCTACCTAAGGCTTTCTCAATCTCTAACCAACCTCAAACAGCCATTTTAATTCCACACATACATATGTTAGAAAAATATTTTCTTTCCTCCAAAACTTGGAATTCTATACGAATATGATAATTTCTCAACATCTAGTCTTTCCAATATTTAATGTGATCTAGTGACACCATTTCCATATGTAAAACTACCATAAACAGAGAGGCTGACAGCTCACAGCCTTGCACTGCTGGAAGGATGGATGGAACTGGAGCATGGCAGGGTCAGCCAGTACTTGTCCCAGTCCAGGGATTAGACATTAAAATCTGAAAGGTTTTGGCTTTAGAAATGCTGATCTTGATACAGCATGTACATTTATTACTCAGTAGAAGTTTCCATCCAAAAAGTGGCACTTGTCATTGGGTGTATTTCAGAACATCAAGCCGTTATCTTCTCAAGAAGTTCTTTGTAAGGGGAAGATTTGTACTCTTCACTGCTAAAAGAGAAAAAAAAAATCAGGAAACTTCTTCGTCGTATTTTTTTTTCTGTTTTCTGACTAATTCTTATTGAAGGATAATCTCCTCACATCCCTGGTTTATTTAATGTTGTGAATTATTCTTGGTGTTATTAAGAATAGTGCCTGGCCTATGATTTCCTTCCTCATTCTACTTGGTGGCTGTCAGAATTTTTCAGGATTTTATCTGATATCTCAGAAATTCATTTTTCCTGTACACGCAGGCATTGTACAATGGGGCTTTGAAAGGAACAAAATTCATCTGGAGCGCCACGAATTCTGAAACACCCTTTTAACAGCCAAATAGCTGACATCTGATTATTGGGAAGATGCTCGGGATAATTCAGCCCATTCTGTAATCCCACTGTCATTTTTAAGTCATATCATGCCTGTTTCTTAGCACAAATTGCTTAGCGCATCCACCCATTTTAAGACAGCAAAAAAATCAGTTTGACAAGCATTCATTATTCTGAAATCACATATTAAAGGGAGTAACATTTGCAAAAGTACCACAACTATTAAGGGAGAAGAACAACTTATATGAGGTATAACCTTACTGTGCAGTGGGTAACAGAAGCATTAATAGGAAAAACCTAAGTGGAAACAGTTGACAAAATAAACTAAAGCACAGCTCTCCCTTGAAAAGTGACTAAAAATGGCATCCTAGGGTCCCATGTTTATTATGTGTTACCGACTCCAGATCAGATTTGCTCAGTATACAAATAAGGGGTGAAATTCTAGCTGGGCTGAATTCAACTGGAGCTTTACAGATGACTTCAGTGAGGCCAGGATTTCGTTTTAATATACTTTTTTTTTTTTTTCTTCCTTTTTGAGCAGCCTGTGGAGATTTGATTTGGAGGATCACAAAGCTGGTTGAAATGCAAAACAGAAAAATCCTAAAAAAATTTCAAAATTGTTTCCATTTCACAGAGTTGAAAATAGGCCAGTTTTTTACTTCTGTGTTCTATCACTGAAGATTTTGCATATGATATTTTAAATCAATTTTTTTATCAAGGATATCATTTACATGTTTATTAGCATTCTTTTCTGCCACAAACACAGAATTTGGAAAAATGTAAAATCTAAAAGATCGTTCTGGCATTGATCTTGATAACACTTGTCAATAAAAATGTCAACAGAAAAAAAAAGGCAGCCAAATAATGAAATGTGAAAAAGTCCAGTTTTCTTTAATGATCTTTGCCTTGAGAAACAGTCAAATCTTCAAAGAGCGGCGGAGAGAACGGGATTCCCAAAATGGAGATTTGCCTTCCCCGGTGCTTTGCATACCTGGACTGGTTTTATGGGTCCCTTGGGGCAACTCCTCTCCTGGAAGCCCATGAAGGCTGGTGGCTGCCCGCTCGGGGCATTTTCGGTAGAGAAGCCCGGAGGGAAGGACAGCCTCCTGTGCTTCCCTCCTCCCTGGTGCTGATGGGGCTGGGAAGGAAGTTTGCTTTGCCATTTCCCGTGCTGTGCTCTTTCTGAGATTAAAAAGAGACTCCAGACCTGTCAATCTGGCACTTTTCACTAGCACTTAAAAACAATTTCAAAATCCATTAAAAAAAAATAGACCCCAAACTCGCTGTATGGGAACAGACAACAAACAGCAAGAGCTGTATCAAGGGCCTTGATTGTAGGCAAGGCTGGCTGGAGAGAGTCGGTGCTCTGCGGATATTACATTTTATTTTTGATAGCACAGGACCTCTGTGCTTCTGTCATGTCTAAGCTGTCTGTTTCCATCAGGGAAAGGTCTTATGAGCACAAAACACATGGGCAGCCTTTAGGCCCTGTTTCGAATTTCTGCAACACAATAAATCCGTTTGTTTTTATTTCTTCTTTCTGTAAACATTTCTCCATCTAACATAGTAACTGCTGTTTATATAGCACAGTAAAAACACAGGTCAGAGCACAATAAGATTATAGTCTTACTTCAATATGTCCAATCCATAATAAAATAAAACCTTACAAAATATCCAGAGGAATAGTTTGGGGTTCTCTTCATATTAATGTATGTCGTATGGGAGGGTTGTATTGGGGCATAATATTTTCCACAGCTGTCAGGACTTATTTAAAAGGCAATATCCTTTTTCTGGGATTTTATTTAGGTTCTGTTTATACCATGTGTAGGATTGTTAATCCCATGATGTATGACTCAGTGGTGTATGATTACTTGAAGGTAATACGTACAAAATGAGCTAAATATTTTGGGATAGATCCTTGGGATCTGACGCGCAAAGCTCACAACAGCAGGGCTCGGGTGTGATAAGGAGAGGACAGAAAGGTAACTGCAAACTGCTTTTTTGTCGTGTGCTTGGCCCAAAGGGAAACCACATCCATGCTGCTCTGGTGTGTTCCCCATTCTCTATGGCTCCCCTGCTCTCTTCTGCAGGGAGGCACTTGGTCGGAGGCTCAGATGCTTGGGTCTGAATTTGTTTTTGTACCTCTCTGTGTTATACATTTATCCCACTGCCCTAGCTCTGCTCCATCCACTGGGGCATGCCTCAAGAGGCAAAAGTCCCTAAAAGACCAGTTACCTCGGCTTTTGTGGGTGATTCCGTCACGAATGACAGAAGTAGACTGAAATAGCTTTCTGAGGGCTACTTGATGTGAAATATGAAACATACAGTATGTCTTCAGATTTAAACAACATGAAACATAGGTTCATTTCATGGATTGCGTGACTGTGCTGAGATGTGCTTTCTACCAGCTGTGAGCCCTTTGACAGGGAAAACAGAGGCATACCTAAATCCGCTGAACTAAATTTGTCCCAAGTACAACTTCATTGGACTTACATCAGGAATGTGTTTGGCCTAGTGACTCTATATGTATTTATTTTTGCCCTTTAGTCGGCCTCCTTGCAAGTGAATGGAAATGAAACAAAACCATTAAAAGGATGCAAAGTAGCTGCACTATTAGGTTGCTAATTTTCTCTTGGCTATTCAGTATGTTTGGTAACCAGCTTATTTGGTTAGAGAATCTGAAGGGCACCTGTGCACCCAAACTCTGGGTGCTCCTGGAAATAAACTAAATATATAGAGATAAAACTTGTTAAGGGGCCAACAGGCCATAGTTTTGTAAATATTTAAATGACTGGAGAAGCAGACTGACTCCTAAGGGGATTTCTTTTAAAAGTGCCCATGTGCTTGACTCCCCGAAGTCATGGGAGTGTGAGTGAGGAGGGAAGAGCTCAGACATCTGAGATAGATGCCAGGCTAGGAAGACTTAACAGCTGAGATCCTACTGAATATTTTTGCCATTTGGATGTGTAACATAAGCAGTTTTTGACGGATATAAACCAGGGCAAATCTCTTTTGAAGCACAGGATCTGAAAAGGACTTCTTAATTGCTGGGTGCATTACCAGGAGGTATTAGTGTGAAACCTTGAAACCTCTGAGACCTTGGCTCATCCCAGGCTCACACTTACCCTGAATGACGTTTCTGAGCCCCTACATGCCTCTGTTCTGATGCAGTTTGCAGTATCTTGAAATCACCAGGAAAGACACATGCTGCTGTACAGTGTTCAAAGTCTCCTATGAACAAACACAGAGCGAGAGGTGTCCCACCAGTGCAAGGCTGCCCGGGAAGCAGGCAGGTGTCTTCAGCCCAGCCACAGGCGGGTAAAGGAGAAAGGGGCAATAGCAAAGTAGTGGGAGAGGAGCTCCCCCCCACCACAGGAAGGTCCTGCTGAATGTGAGGTTCAGACATCCCCCCAGAGCGATGCCTTGTGTGGGGCTGGAGGGTCACAGACCCCCGCGCTGCTGCTCAGCATGTGCTGTCAGGCCTGGTGCGCGGGGCAGCACAGGAGGGGACAGGAGGGAGCGCAGATGAGAAGGACTCACAAACCTTTTGAAATACTGGAGAGGCGTCTTTTTGGGATGGCATCAGACCAAAGAAGATGGGACGAATACGGCCTGTTTCAGAGAAAATAGATGGTGTTAAGGCACCTTCATCACTTAAAGCCAGATTCAGAAATATTTACGTATCCCTAGATAGAGATATGAAACCTGACTAGAAGATTGGAAGACACCCAACACAGCACAGCTGTGGTAGGCTGTATTTGTACACACCCCAGATGAAAACGAATGCTGTTATCCACATCAGTTAACTCTGTTCAAGCCCAAGGCAGTCATATAGGCAGCCTTGGCGGAATAGTTGAGGCCAGGAACTGTATAGAGTGGGGAGATGAATAAGGGAGTGTGTAGGGTAGTGAAGGCACTTGCTGGGCTGAACTTCAGCGATACCGTCAGGCATTCTGCTGTAACGTTACTGTGTACACTCACAGGCAGCACTTCACCAGCAATGCAAGCAGCAACCTTGGGTACAGTTGAGCATTGACTGCTTTGATGGAAAACAGTTCTTCATGGGGCGAACTGGATAATTGCGTTTTTTCTGAAAACCGTCAGTATGAGACTTACTGAGCTGGGAAATGGCTCTTAACGAGGGTGGTAGAGGTTTTCTCACACAGGATGTTTAACACCGCAGGATGCCACATGGTACATTACTGAGCCATCTATAGGTGAGAACCCAACCAGGCTGTGTGGCCCTGGCCACTGGAAATCCAGGGGGCACCCACTGGCTGTAGACATAGGCTCTCTTCTTCCCTTATTCACAGACGCTTTGTTGCATTAAAAGAAATTTAAGAAATGTGAAACTTTGCGCGACATTACTTTCCCTATGTCAAAGTGTTTGCTGGAAAACCACAGGGAGGCAATGTGATTCCAGAGAGGGGGAACAGGCAATGGGAAGCAGCCTCCCTGTGCAAGAAGAGCACTGTAGCCTTACAAAATCAGGACAATGACTTAAAAATAATCCATACAATTGATTTATTCAAAAATGCAGGGCAACTGCTGCCTGCTTTCCTGCTCTTCAATCCTGAATACTGAGCTTATACTGAGCTTGCATCTAGTTTTTAAGCTTTCTGTGTCACCATGACATCTAAAAATTTACATTTCTGCATTCAGAGAAGGAATATCGTTTGTTTAGGTTTGCTTTTGCGTTTGTTTTTTTTTTTTCCTACTGACATAGTGGGGCATTATGCGATATACAGGTATCATGATACTCAGTAGTTTTTGGCATAGTGGCTCCGTTAATGCACAGCCGCAGTTAGAAAAAAAAAAATTGAGAAATCTTATGTACACCTCATAATCTGACAGACCTAGCCAATTTATCATTTCTATGGGCCAAATCCTGAAGATATTTATTAGCTATGGATACGATCTTTGTTTATTTTTCAGTGCAGATAAAAGACCTTGCCACAGAGCAGGACCTTCTGCTGGATGCTGTACAAGCCCTCCTTTTAATTTTGGGGAAAAGAACATTTACATAGTGTTCTCCAGGCAAACATCAGCTCACCCTGCACATGCTCAGAGCAGGCTAAAAGCAATGGGGTCGTGTTAGCACAGTGTTGTGTCTATGTTAATCTACTTTTCTAATAATTAATAGAGCTGACAAGCTCTACAAGTGGATTGCAGAAGCTGTTATTTTAAGTAGGTGAAGGATGCAGGAATTTGTGCTGCATTTTAATATTCTTTACGTATAAAAAAAGCTGAAGACCTTATGAAGCCATAAAGCTCTCTGGTGAAATCCACAGAAATCAATAGAAGTTTTGTTTAATCTTTCTGTAAGCGCAATTTGATGATGAAGGAAAGGCCAGAGCAGTATCTAGTGTCGCTAGCTCTTGTGGTTTTTACCATGAGGTCTTACAGCTCTTTAGAGTTCCCCCACCACCCAAACCCCATCGTTTCTACAAAAAACACCAAACAAACAAATATTTCTGCATGGCCCATATTCCCCTTCCCACGTTTCTCCAGAGCTAATTGTCCTCTGAAAGAGGAACTTGCCTGGAGATCTGGTAGGTGGAGGCTGACACTGTGACCACATTTTAGGCCTAGTCAGAAGACATTGTTTTGTGCAACACAGAAAGTAAATTAAACTCCCATGGTGGCGTTTTTGAAACAGAGGTTCCGTGGCAAGCCTGGCTTGCAAGGGCAGGGGCTTTTCTCTAATTCTCATTATTCATGACAAGCTCTGGTTGCATGTAAATAACTCCTGCACACCATAAAATTGTTATCCAGTAGTGTCTTTTTCTTGCCTTTCTATATCATTGTCAAGTTTATTTTCATGGCCCCTTGCTCTTCAGTTAACACCCTTCCAGAGGTACTATTTTCCTGCTCTATAATTATCAAGCCATTGTAAAGCTAAATTGGCAGACACTATATCGTAATTCTAGCACTTTTACCCTAATTGGGGATAACCACATCAAGAGAAGATGGTCCATGACAAATGAGAATTTTTTCCCTGAAAGATAATAGGTAGCTGCTTCAATCACTGTTTTGACAGCTCAACATTTCTATATCTTTTTGAATATATATTTCTACAAGGAGAAAGCTATTACCAATATACCAGACAAGCATCTTCTGTCCATAAATCTTTTTTTTTTTTTTTAATTATGGGAGAGCTTTACAACTGAAGACAGTGCAGGCAGTTATCTGCATTAATTTCAGAATGCATATCCAGCAAGACCTGCAGCCTCTACACCTGGTGAAGCAGGACCAAGGTCTCCTATACAGCCTGTGGGCCACTGAAGGGATCATGACAGAACTTAATGGACAAACCAGAGAAACCACAGGCTTCTTCTGGGCTCAGGAGAAACACGATAGAATCAACGTAAAAATCCAGGGTTGCTGTCCCTGGGATTAAAAAGGTTTTTTTTACACTTTGAAAAATATTTCATTTCATTCATGACACATGGGCCTTGGAAGTCATACAAGTCTTGTGAGATATTAAATATGTAATGCCTTGTGGTGACAAATGTCCACTGCCTAGCGGAGGGTAACAGGGGCCATGTCCCCTGCCAGATCTGCCCAGGCACACGTGTGGTGTCCCAGGGGAAAGGCTGTCACCACCTAGCCTGCCCACACCACGCCGCCCCATCAGGCATTTGGCCTTCCTTCTCTGCATCATTCTTATTAATTCCTTAGCTAAAGACAAAAGTTTTGGTGAGAAACACCTTATTTTATACTCTTTTGTGGAATTTGATGTGAACACAGCACTTGAGGCTGGGAGGGGGCCGGTGCAAACATGTGCCTTGATCTACGCAGCAGCCAAGCCACCACAGGTCCCCATGGGACTGTCAGAAGAGACTTCAGATCCTCCAGAAACTGCTCATGATACCACAAGGGACACGGCATGCAGGTGACCTGCTGCCCCTCACAAGTCTCTCTTTTCACCTCAGGTCAGCTTCAAAACCCCTTTGTTCTCTGGGAAGATACTCCAGGAACCCAAAGAGCTCTCGATGAGCCACTCTTTCATTTCACTCTTGTTTTGGTGTCTAGGGCAGCAGAAGAATAAAAGGACTCAAATCTTTCATAGGTTTTTAATCTAAGTGTTTCAATCTACACATTTATACCTCTCTTAATATGCTGCTTACTCCGCCTCCAAATTTCTGCATAATCCATCCATCCGTTACACCCGATACCAAATGTTTTGCCTTGTCATCTCCTTGTAAATAGAGGGTGTCAAATACATGGCCAGCCCATTGGACACAGCTAGGGAAATAGTTTAATCTTCCCAGTGGAGTAATTAAAGAAATCATCCCAAATAGCCGGTCAAGTCTACCCACACACCTAATCAGCCTGGCTGGAAGCAGGAGGCTTGCAATGCACATGCACTGGAAGGGGAAGGACATGCAGGACATGCGGTCATACATGGAGAATTCAAGTTTTTGGCAGCTGTGTTCCCAAGGAGCCAACCGTGGGACGACGTCTGAGAAAAGTGGCCCTACTTACTGGAAAGGCATTAAAAAGCCCGTGATGGCTTCTCCCGGTAAATGCTTCAGGAAAGGCAGATCCTTGAGTCCAGCTGAGATTGTGTACATTTGTCCTCAGTTGGTAAAACTGCTTCCATGTTTTGGGCAGTAACCCTCCAGCTGCAGTCATGAGCAAGGAGCCTTGCCCACCCAAATGAGAAGAAAGTTAGCCATGAAAGCAATAAGTACTTTTTTTGAAAGCATTTTTCTAGTATTGTTCAAAAAGTACTGTACCCCATTGTATCCCACCACATGACTGTAACAATCTCTGAGCACAAAGGATCTGATAACCCCAAGACTGGAGATTCGGCTTTTCCTCACTTTGAAGAAATTTCATTTTGCTCTACTTAGTTTTGTGCTGTATGTTAAAAAAAAAATAAAAATCTCCAAGATAAAAAGGTTTGTTGTGACAATACTCTAACTCAATAACAAGCCTGGAATTTAATTAAAGTCTCTTATTTCAGTCCTTCTATGTGCAAGCTAGCAGTCCTTGAACTTTTCATGAACTGAAAGGCTTTTTTGAGGAGCCTGGCAGTTTGGTAGAGGCGAGAATGGAGATCACTAAACCCAAGAAGTGCAACGGCATCATGGGTCTTGCTGCTGTCTTCAGTTCTTTAAGGGGAGATAAGAAAAGGAACTTGACCAGCACTGAAAGACAACACTCATTTTTGCTGTGCCCCTTGGTGGCAATGCACGAGTTGTTTCTTTTCTTGTCTTCTTGTTTAGTCCTAGGATTTTAATGGACTTCCTTATTTTTCTGTTTTATTTCTGGTTGCCTCACAAAAGGAACTCTTCTTCAAAGAGGACACTACAACAAAACTGTTTGTCCTTTTGCAGTTCATTTCCACTTTTATAGATGAGGCTTAGCCGTGCTTATGTTACGTGCTTTAATTAAGCCAAAGTGCAAAGTCTCACTACACCCGATAGAAACCTTCAGCTTAGAAGTGTGACTGGAGCCACTGAGGGAAACAACTAATTCAGTGGAACGAGGTAATCAGTGCACTAATTATTGTCCAAAAGCTGCGTCAGAGGTTTGAAAAAGGTAATATTGAGTCTGCAGCTGAAAGGACATGAGATGCTCTTTCCTTCATGCTCAGCCACATGTACCTTGTGCCTCAACGAGTTCACAGCAGGATTTGGGGGGGTGAGGTCAACTGGATGAGGGAGTTGATCTGTCTGACAACTAAACCTAGGGGAAATGACAGGAAAATCCAATACAAGCAGTATGTCTCTGGGATGAGGTGGAAGGTGCAGCTAGTTGTAAAACTACACCCAGGTATATGGAAAATAACATTTTAGACATCTGATCTAAATTTTTTTAATGCTGTGCATCAGTAGAATATCCTGTTAACAGAGAATAAATTCACTCTGGAGTTCTCCTGTCTCAGTTCACCAGAAAATTTATATTTTAAGTTCCTAAACTCAAACACAAACATGTTTCTTGTTTGTGTGTGAAGTCTGCTTGGAATTCATAATACGTGTTCTTGTATTCTGGGTTCTGATATTTATTTTAACTTTCTGGAGCACCAGAAGAAAAAGGTTCATTTATCAAATGATTTGGTGCATTTCAGCAGGAGAAAGATGCTTCCACAGGGGTGTCTGTCTGCTGCTGTTAGGACGAGAAGGGCAGCAGGTCTCAAAACCCAGGGAGTTTTCTCTGTTTATACTAGAGGTCTCAATTAGGTCAGTGTACCTCATTTGCTGAAACAGGCTGCAATGAGATTTCCAAGCTGAC
This sequence comes from Pampusana beccarii, assembly GCA_013399365.1. NCBI lineage: Eukaryota > Metazoa > Chordata > Aves > Columbiformes > Columbidae > Pampusana > Pampusana beccarii. The sequence continues at coordinate 50,398 of VWYH01008209.1, forward strand.
ATTACTAGAATACTGTAACAGAAAGAAAAATTATCTGCCATGTGAACTGAAATGAGGCTTTTGATAACGGCAGAACTAGAATACATCCTATTCATCAGTGACATTCAGATGGGCCACTGCGTAAAACACATCAGCATCACTGATTAGACATCTGCCAGAGAAATGCGAGCAAACCTCATGGGAGAAGACATTCTTCAATCAGCAGGGCCCAGAACGCTCCCCATGGAAGCTGCTCCATTACAGACAGCTCTGTTTCCTCTACCAAAGGTGTGGTGGAAACATCTCATTTTGATTTAGTTGACCAGACAACCATTTCTTTGCAAACTGGAGTGTGGTATAAAACATTCGGAATGAGGTCTTTAAGAAGTTATATGTTTTCTTGGACAGTTTTTAATTTTAGACCTTTGAGTCTTGTTACTGTCCAGTCAGAGCTTTCTAGCACTTTGGGGTGCCAGTTTCCTTAGTGTTTGAAGTGACAGCTACATGAACTGTGACATTTTAAAAGCATGATGTCTGCTAGGCACGTCTCAAAAGTTGTATGTGTTTGTTAAGCCCATAAATCTGCATGTTCACTTGTTGCATTACAGTTTTAAATTCAGATTCCAACTTTTGCTTCTTTTTGCCAAAAAAATTGTACGTGCCAGTGTTTAATAGTTCACTGTTAATTTATTATAACTGGAAGAACTCATGTAGTGTAACACACTCAGACGGAGTGGGTGTCTGTGCTGCAGCCTGGAGGTGTGACTACAACTTGAGCAGACAGTGGAGCTAGCTTTCATCTGGCTTCCCGGGTACTGATAACGCTGCAGTCATGGCAGCAGAAGGCTGAATAACCCATGGAGAGCTGTAGGCCCCCTCATCTCCAAGCACTCTGAGGCTGCCTAGTTTCAAGCTAGGTTGGAGGGCCTTCTGGAGCTTCAGCCCCCTTAGGTTTCTGACATGGATAGACAAAATGGACAAGGAGGCTATGTTAGAAAAAGATACTTTTCAAATAGATTATGCCAATGGCTATTATGGCTCTCAGATGAACGAGTCTACAGTTCCAAAAAAAGGTCAGAAAGCAAGAGTTCTTACCCGCTTTTTCTTAGACTTAGGCTCTTCAAGGATAAGGGCGAGTTCCTCTTGTGGTTTAATAAATGGCTGAAATAAAAGATATTCAAAAGTCCATGTGAAAGTGAAAAGAGGAAAGGTTCCCCAAGGACTGTGAGAACCCAAACAGAGGCAGCCTCCTGGCCAAGAAGTTTTCAAGACACAGACTGGCCTAATACAGAAAATATATACAGAAAACATCACAATATATCACCTGGTTCTTCCTCTAAGCATCCACAAGCCACTATCAGAGACAGGTTTGAGGACAAGATGCACTTCTGGTCTGATCTGATATAGCCATAGTTTAATTCCTATGAAGAAGCTAGAAGAGCCATGTTTCATTTCCTCAGTGGAGAGAAAATACCCACAAGCAATTGTTTCAAGGAATTCTTCCTGGAGCTGTGCTCCTCAAGCAAGCTCAAAAACTATTTAGGAAAGAGGTCTGGGTATCGCTACAGTTTGGCCTCTGACAGTGCCAGCTCTGGGATTTACAGCAGTCCAAAAGACAAACATCATTTTAGAGTTAGGAGAATACAACAGCAGTGCTTGCTGCCCCACTGTGTAATTGCACAGTGCCCCCACATTGTGAATCCTGGGAGCTGTTTCAGCCACCCCATCTCTAGCACGATGCAGCAGAACTACAAAAGTGAAAGGCTACAAGGATGTTGGAGAAAAGTCCACCAAGGGCAGTAAAAGACGAGGATATACTGAAATTTCATACACAGAAGCAGTCAGTGGAAAAGAAATGACTGTGTTGCTGATGGAGAGGGTAAGGAGATGCAGTAGAACGATGTAAAATCACAAATGCTACAGAGAAAGTAGAGAGCAAAAGCTTAGATGTGTTGCAAGGACAAGGAGAAAAGGAAGTCAAACCTGTTGCTTTGGGGACAGGGTGCAAAACAAAGATAAATATTTCTGAGCCTCAGTGTCTCTTGCTGAACCCATCTGGAAAGAAGTGCTTCAGCTCTTATTTGGAAGAGGGGAGTAAGGGAGCACCCTTAAACTCTGAGATGTCTCAGAATCTTCTGGATGATAACGTGTGAGCAGGCAGGAGGCAGAAGATACGAGAGATGTTTCTGGTGCCATAACAACTTGTGGGAATGGCTGTTCACTCTTGTCCATCCCATGGGATGAGGCCAAGCAAGCTCAGAATAACCACAAGGAGGCACCTTCTCACCCAGGGTGTAATTACAATACTGGATGCAATTGCCGCAGGATGTAGTGGAGGCCAAAATGTAAAAAGGGTTGCAGAAGGAATAAAAAGCTTCAGTGGCTATCAAGGGGAGACAGCCTCAAGCTCCAGGAGTCCCCAAGTCATTAACTGTCACAATCAGACAGTCTACCAGAAAGGATTACACTTACCCCATTGCCTATATTCTTTCCTCCGACACCGAAAGACCACTACAAAGGTGCATCTTGGGCTGGGTGGTCCTTTGGTGTGACCTGTTCTGACAACTTTATGTGACATCCTTACGTAGTTCGCTCCCCAAACAGACTGGCTTTCTCCATGTGTATTTTTTCATTTCTAACGAACAACTGGCCAATAAGATGAAGTGACAACAAATCATTCAAATAATGGCAATCTACAAGAGTAACAGATCTGAAATCAAATAAGATATATTTTTTAAATCAGTTGAACAATCAGTTACTTCCTGGAGCACAGTAGGAACCAGGATGAGTGCAGCTCCATTAGCTCTAGAGAACGTCATCTGCAATACCGAATATTTAATAGGAAACATTTGCCAGAGTGGGTCAGACCAGTGCTCTATTGTCTTCATACCTAGCTATTCCCAGAGGCTTCACAGAAAGGCACAAGATATCCCATAATAGACCACTAGGAAATAATTTATCCATAAGAAAACCATCTCTTTAACTCATTTTGGTTAATGATGTCCTCTTTACTTTGAAGGCTGATACCTTTTCCACTTTGGACCTCTTATTATTCGTATAAATTCCTAACCCTGCAGAGCAGTTGGCCTCAGTAATACTTCCTGGCAGAAAGTTCCACAGGTTAATTATGTGTTAATTATTTCCCAAGTTCCCTCTAAAAAACCTGCATCCAAGTCAAAGAAAATCCTCACCTCCCTTTGGTTTCGGTAGACTCAGGGGCTCTCAGACCTTGGCAGCTGGGGGTGGCATTGACAAGGTGGTAAGAAATCCAGCTATGCATGTAGTTTGCATTAAATGGAGCATAGTCCAGCTGCCCCCATTTTGATAGAGATCTGAGAGCTGCAGAGATTTAAGGTTCCCCACAGTGATCCATCATGACTTGAGACGCAAACAGAGCTGCGTTCTGGGATGTGCAGCTCCCCGTGGAGCGTTTTTCCATACCACAAAGAGAACATTGTGTGTGTGTGTGTTTGAGTAGCAGACAGGGAAGGAGGTGAGTGGGAGCGAGCCACGGCACGCAGACTGATATCTTACAGAAGTATTAAATAAACAACTTCTATCTCACCACCGAAGTAAATTGCTAAACACTTGCTGTGTCTGACATGAACACGCTGAGATGGTGCTTTGATCTGTTCCTCCGCGTGGGCTCGGTTTCACACCACAGCCAGTCTGACCCAGCCACCAGCTGCTCCCAGGAGCAGCGGCCCGGCTCTCCCTCTCCTGCCCATCCTCATCCATTTCCAACACTTGCTTTGTGCTGGGATCACACGGCCACACGCAGACACATTGGCTCGTTGAGTAACCTGAGCATCAGGTCAGGAGCTGGTCCTGGTGAGGCTCCCACGGTTGGTGGGGTGGGGTGGAAGCACACAGCTTGTGGTCCCACAGAGGCTCGCAACCAGGGGGAGCAGAGACTGGTGCCAGCCCGTGCTTTCTCACCTTCAGCAGCCCTGCCTTCTCCCTGCTGTTGATGCTGGTGCTCCTGAAGCTATGCAGTAGGTCAGGTGAGAGACCTGATGCAACTGAAAGCTGACATGACCATAAAACGAAAGAACACCCAAAGATACACTGTGGTGGGGATAGTTCTCCCACCCAGCTCAGCATGCAGTCTGCAAACACCTCTGCTGGAGCTGGGGGAGCGGCAGGAACACAGCGCTGGCAGGGCAGAGCAGGGCAGGAAAGCAAGGCTTGGATGTCAATCTACATTGTGCTTAGCTTGCAGGGACTGAAAAATAATAATTTTTTCACCTTTTGGTCCTTACATTTGGGAAGCTCCCAACGTGCAGCCTTGGGCTTGCACAGGAGGTTGCAGACAGATGCCTGTCTGGCTGGGTGAACACACTGCGCTCCTGTCATGAACACTACCCAGCACAGGGACGGGATGCGAAAGGGAACGTGACACCCATCAGGAGTTAAAAAAAAAAAAGGCAGCCTTGCAAAGAAAATAAAACCAAACAGCACAGGGGGCTTCAGGGACATGAAATATGAAGAGAACAAGGTGAGGCAGAAGCAGATTGGTCTTCCAGGGCACACAAGCTTTATCACAAGAGCTCTGAAACATCGTACGTGCACCGGGTCCCTCCCTCTGGGGACGGTAGCTGCCAGGACACGGTGGGAGGTGACACTTCATAGACTGGAGCCTCTAGCCCAAGTCTGAGAGACCAGACAGACACAATGGACCTACTAGACAGGATGGACATTTTTTTTGCAGACCAGACCACCAAAGCTATTAGCCATGCTTAATGTCACCAGCGTTTCAGTCTTATCTTAATGGATAGGAGGGCACTATTTTTAGAATCAGCCAAGAATCCAAGAAGATCAGCTCAAACAACAGTTCCTCCAGTGTTCAGATTACATTGCTCTGACTTGGAGGAAAGAGAATAAACCCAGAGTCCACAATTTCAAAATAGAAACAAATGAATAGGGATATTTTAGGATATAATTTTCACAGGTCACAGAGTGCTTGATGGGTGTGACTGAACATGTGCTGGCATCAGAACTGCTGGCTTCTGACCCCGTGGTCATTTCTTTCCATGTTTCCAGATGCAGATCATTTTTTTCCGTAGTCTTATTGACACATTAAGGAGGGCAGCACAAGGACAAGGACAGCTGGCTGTGCACCTACTAGAGCTTTCCTAGGGAAAGAAGTAAGGACAAATTTACCCATTTCAGCCTCAGAGACAAACGGACAAAGTCTGAAAACCTGGCTTTCATTCTTTCCTTCTGTACATATGAAAATGTTGGGTTTTTTTGGCAAGGTAAAAATTATGGCACCTAAATACTTTGGGGAGAACAGTCATTAAGAACATTATAAGCACTTCTGCAACACCTTGGCATTAGTAGTGACTGTATTGTTTTCTTTAGAAGCTTCTGAGTGGCAGAAAAGTGGATATAAAAAAGAAGACATAGTTAGAAACTGTATAATATTCAAGCAGACTGTAATAATGTTAAATACCATTTTAAAGCCCCTAAACTATTTTAAAAACAACAAAAAAGGGACTGATTTACAACCTGCTTCACAGCTGAAGGGTGGAGTCCAGTAGGAGTATTTGCCTTTGGATATACTAGTAAAATAACAAACCTATATTAATCCAGGTTCGAACATAACTGCCAGCATTTTGAGTGTATCTGTCTGTTAACAGTATAGCAAAGCAGTCAAAACAGACCTTGTTTTAAAAAGGAATAAAAAGATGAAGGCACCACTAAGACAGAAGTCAGTTATTCATTATAATGCTTTTAGCAGCAGTGCTTCATGTCAGAAGCTGCAGAGCTGGTTGTTTTCTTTGCTTTGTCATAAGGTGGCTTGACATACAAGTCGTATATGAGCAAGCCATATACACATATATAAGGTGCGTGTGTATATATGCACATTAAAGATTAAACTAGTAAATTTTTTACTTGGGGAAGAAGAACGAGGTATAGATACACACTCCAGTGCATACAAAGTATGTTTTGGTCTTGATTTGTGGGCACACTGGTAGAATAAGGTCACCTACCAGGTCCCATCTTCCGACCAGCTGACTCCAATGTCATTAGCTAGTGGGCATTAAACATGAAAGCAACTGTCTTCAAAGTCATTGAATTTAATAAGCATGTTTGAATTGAAATACCACATGGTGGGGCACAGTCGTCATTGGGCAGTAAAAGGGGGAAAAGCCACTGAATACTGGCAGCTCCCACGTTACGCTGCCCCATAGGAAGACGTGAACTTCAAGAGCAACACAGCTGTGAGCGACAGAACAGGTCAGCGACGTCTCTCTGCAAAACTCAGCTGATCAAATCACGGTGCTAACACGCTTGCTCAAAATTGCTAACAGCTTGGCGATTATTCACGCCACACAGACTATTACAGGGACTGAGCTGTCTCTTATGGAAACCATTACGGAGCAAACCATTGGGCCCAGTCTTCTCTCTGTAAATGAACAGAACTTGACTGAGTCAGCAGAGGTTCCCCTTTTTATAAGAGCAAAGAATGTGGCCCCCTGCTCTGAACCCTCCAAATGTGCCAAAACTGTCACCTTCGAGGGCTGGGTGACCAAGGTTTGCTCTTTGCATCCAAACAAATTCTTTCAGCAAGTCCTTGAACACAGGTAAAGGAAAATAAAGTAATTGAAACATTCCAGTCTGTACTTACAAGAAAATTAAATAATAAAAAAGACAGACTTACAGCAAGAGAAAGGATTGTGCTTGATTCTTGGTGCCAAAGTCTTCCTCAGCGAGAAGTTCGACTTTTGCCTATTTGGCACGTAGTTGCAGACAGAGCTGAGACTCAGGCCTGCCCCAACACCGATACCCAGCAGCTCTCTCAAAACTGAAATCGGAGAGAAACCTTCCTGTGGAGCACAGGGCTCTTGTGGAGCCACATTGCTTATTGTCCCCATCATCGCTACTCGTTCATTAATATATAATAACATCCAAAGATATCGGTGATGGCTTTTTACTGTTCAAGTTGCTCTACAAACGTGTGTGAAGAGACCTTCATTGCTCAAGGTAACTTCAAACACAAAAAGCAGAAGTCTAAGGGCATAAGCACATGCAACTATAAAATAAACATATGTTTTATAACAAACAGCTGATTCACACACCTATTCCAAAAAGGACTTGGTGGACATCTCTCATTGTTCATGGCAGAATAGCTACATTTTGGGTTGAAAAAGACTGCTATCACTACTGTTTTTCTTTGCTTCATGGTAAAGAGAAAAAGCCCTCCACCTCAGTGCCATCTTCCAGTCAGCTTTCTGCTGGTACTTCCATGTTAAAGACAGGGTGACACTAGCTAGCTCGATCAGCTCCAAAATGACAGCTCTCATTTTAACTAGGAAAGCTGCTAATTATGTCATAACTCATCCACGGCTTTGGTGCCTGGGTGCTCTTCTCATGTAAAGCAAAAAAAAGTCCATGAGCTCATGACAAGACTGAAGCCAATGGGCATCTTACCATCAGCATCAAAGACTCAGGATTTCAATCCACGCTCCAGCTCAGCCTGTATCCCTATATGGGCAAATCACTTAACGTACCATTTAACAATTTATTGCTTTTGGGAGAGTTACTTATTTCCCTCTGCCTTTTTCTTTTTTGACAGGGATAACACTCAGAGCTCTATAAACCATAACTAGCAAGTTTCAAAGGTACTTTGAAATCTCGAGATAACAGCACACTACAAGCACGCAGTGTATTTACTCTTAGCACTTCAGGCTAGTGGTCTCTGACCAAGAAGCTGCAAAGCCATAGCTCACAGACATGGGTTGCAAGTACAGTGGAAGCGCAAATGGCAAACTTGTTCTCTCAAATAGAAGCTGTGAAGCGAACCCAGAAGCGATATTGGGAGTGAGGTCATGAACCTGGTAGTGAAACCAGAAGACAGGTCCATCAGCTTTGCTAGTTCCAGAATCAATTAAAAAAAGCAGTCTTTGTACTGATAAATGTTTCCACTCGAAGTCTCACAGAACTGCTGAACAACTGAAAGTTCCACCTATACCAGTGATCTACTCAATTAGATTTTACTTCAATATGGGTTAAGAGATTGGAACAAGATTTTAAACGAATGTTTACCCCCCAAAAGAGCCTTAACAGACTCAAACCTGTATTCACCATGGGTATACATAATCTGAATAACAGTAATAAAAAACCTCTGGGACATACCATGAACATCAGACTGGCTACACGCTCTACTGCATGGAAAACTTCCCGGCAGGTGGTTGTAATCCTACTAGAAAGGATCAGGGCTGGATCAGCAGCACCTTGGGGAGCTAGATGCCCATCCTTTATTGGATTTACACTGTGATAATGTAAGCACAAAACTGTTGCTTCTTGGGTTACTTCATTAAAAAGCTGAGATTTTGGTTCGTGATGCCATATCTAATCTAAGCACTTGGCTTGCAGTAAGTTTATTTTCTGGGTTTACTGACGGTAAATGACCACTGTCTTCCCCTTTTACGAAGCCTACTCATTCTTCCTGGGCACTGGACTTTCTTTGTCCTAAAAAGCATATTTAATTTTTCGGGAACATTATGTTCTGGAAAATGTTTCTCATAGAGCAGTAAAAAAAAAAAATAAAAAAAAATCCCCCCCAAAGGGTTTTCATTTGTCAAGTATAATTTATGCCCACATAAGATTCGTTCCTTAAAATAAATACTGAAACCTCAGAGAAAACCCTTGTGCGGTGTTTGCAAAGGGAAAAAGTGTCGCGTAAATGGGAGCGGTGGTTCGCTGCAGCCCGAGCCCCGCTGGTATCCTCGACGAGCAGAGCAGCAGACCGGGGTTTTTACTGGCCTCTGTTGTGTCTGTTGAACTGTTGCTCCGTCTTTAGTGAAATCTCAAGCAACAGAAATCCTCTATTAAAACCACCTGCGCGGCTTTGTCAGCTGAGCTCCGTGCTGTCAAATAACTTAGCTTCTTAAGCCAATACAAGTCATTAAGAAGAAGGTGAATTAGAGATTTAGACGTTGCCGATAGTAACTATCTCTGATCAATTGATATCTTCCTCTGATAAAGCGGTGCTCCGCGGCCGACCCCCTCCCCTGCCTCATCCGCACAGACCCTGACCACTGGATCTAATTAGGGGTGAGGAACACCAGGCCCTCGTCAGCGCTGAAAGGCCATCAGTAGGCCTATCCATTAATAACTCTCCTGTGCGCTGTACATTGTAATTGTCAGACTGCAATTTACAGTAATCCTCCAATGCAAAAACTTAAATAGCTGCAGCTGATTTGAAATTCATACAACCAGTTGAAAGAGAGAAAAACAAGATGCACGGGTTAAAAGGCCAAATTGTGCAAGTGTGTGCGCTGAGTGACAGACATTTTAGTACTAGCCTGGGACCATATTTTAAAAGGTCACTGAAAACTTTTGGCTTGGGCCCTCTGACAAACAATGAACTTTCCATATATTTATTTGCCATCTCTTTGTTTTTACAGCAAGCAGAATAAATGAGTTAAATGACGTTGTGCGGGTCTGCACATTGTCAGCACAGGTTATAAGTCATTATTAAACTCCATCAAATCAGACCAAACCCGGTCTAGGCAATGAGACTAAAAGTTATTTGCATTCCTTCTGTCATAAAAAATCATATCCCCTTACCCAAGACTTTCGTTTCTTTATTAAATGCAGCCACAAGAGTATTTCAGGTCTGGCAATGTGAGCTCAGGAAAACCTACTCTGTATAACTCAGTGTAACAGCTTAGAACCGATTCCACTAAAATGTCCCAGTTGAGTGTATCTGGGCACTCAATCAAGACACACATATTACTTTTAAATAAGATTAGCCTTTATATTTTGCTGCTTAAGTTAAAACTTTTCATGTCATTCTCTCATTTTATGTAAACTCCAACATAATTCTGTTTTAGAGAATACTTCAAACAAATTAAAACCCTCAACTTGAACGTGTCTAGCAGAACTTGCCTAATGGCATAGCAAGCTGTTTGGTGACACTAAAACACTTTTAAATAAGATGAATTTTCCCTGCGTTGCCCTGGCTTTGTAATTACTGCTGCTGAACAGCATACGCCTTCGGTTACAATGGCAAAAGCAGCGGCTTGCGCTCCGAAACTTATTTGACAAATAACTTACAAGTGACCTGCAACATCTGTTTAAAAAATCGTCCTTTGGTATCTGCCTCAAGTCGAGCTCAGCATTAATTATGAAATGCAAACATATCATCCGGGGCCAAGGGCAGCTTTTACACATACACAAGGCACGGCGCGGGGAGGGGGGACGGGCTGCAAACGCCTTCCGTACATCAGTCAAGTGGAAACAAAACGTTGGAGTAAACCTGCACCCCCGCTATACCAGCTTGTAACTGCGCTGCGGTGAGATCCAGCCGCGCTCAGTGACGGGTCTGGGAGCAACGAGCCAGGGCAGGACGGGGCTTGGAGAGGCGGGCGGTGATCCCAGCACCTTCAGCCGCCCTGGGCGTCAGCTGGGGCAGTGGGAGCACAGAGCCTCCGAAACGCGTCCCCGGGCCCTGCTCACCTGGAAGGTGCCAGCAATGGCTGCAGAGGTGCGTAAGTCACGGCAAAGCCCCTGGAGCTGCAAACACCTACGTGGAAAGCGAAGGGCTCCACACCCCAAAGAACACCAGCGATAGGCTTTAATAAAACTACTGACAGCCCAACTTACACTCGCAAAATCCCAGCGACAGAGAAGATGTGTTCTTCAGTGACTAAGTTTAATAAGCTCTACCTGGCCTGACCTCTAGAGAGTTTACTGCTGTGCTGTTCGGTAGTGTCCGCACAGGACAACATTCAGCTCATAGTACAAAAGCAGATGGAAGAGTGAAATAGAGCACTTTTGTCTTCTTCAGAGAAGGGAAAGGTTTTTTCAAGGTCTTATAAGTCTTTTTTATGTGGAAGTCAGTAAAAAATAAAAATAAGATATTCTGACCCTATGTAATCCTGAATTACATTATTTTGGATCTGATTTAAAAGCTATCCAGCAAGGTTTGATTCAAACAACATGTGCAGTACAGATATCCCTTCACATCAATAAATATTAATAGTATAACTATTGAATATAAACTTTTAGAGAATCATTTCATTATTGCAATCAAAATAAACTGCTTCTAACCTATATGGAAGCACATGTAAAATACAGTTGGACAATACCAAAACTATTGATTTCTGCAGCTTTAAAAGATATTTGCTTTTTGCTTGTAAGAGATCAAAGAGAGATCTGAAAGTTTACTTCCGTAGATCTCTTCTCTGTGCTGCTTTTTTTCATTTACCTTCTTTCACATGGACTTAATCAGAAACCAAACTCAGCCATCAAGTGATAACACTTATGCATATAATTGTGGCATATTGGAGTCTAGTAAGGAATATTACTAAACTGCCCTGTAATTCACATTTCATGTGAAAAACTGGGACTTGAAAAACACCTGCCCAAACAATTCATAAACACACTGCACAGCAAATACCTATGGTAATTCACTGGATTTACAACCGTCATATTATATTAAACGTACAGTATCAAAATTTATCACCCATTATGCAGATTCCTGTTTTAATAATATCTTATACAACAGCAACTTCTCTCCCGAAGGACTTTAAAATCACCCATAGAGGAATAGCTCCACTCGCTGTGGAAATACAGCTGCCTCTGGGGTGGAGAGGGGGTTCGGGAAGGAGGGAAATTGTCACAGCGTTTATAAACACTGGCAGTTGAGAGAGATGCTTGGCAATGGGGAGTGGACAGAATCGTGTCCAAGTCTCTGGAGCACAATGTGAAAGGCACAACCCCAATTGCAGGCAAGGGAGGGGCGCAGGCAGCCACGGCAGGACATGAGCTGATTTGGGGTATCCTTGCAGTACCTGTCACCCGTGACGAGTCCTGACCGTAGGGTCACGCCACAGCCTTTGGCTCCAGCCCCAGGCAGGGGGCAGGGAATGGGATGAGCCTCCCACGGTGCAGCCCCTGGCTGCTGAGGGAGTTGAGTTGAAGGTTCCGTCTCCAGCGCTGTCACATTGCATTGCTCAGATTCCCCAAAGATAACCCAACCCCAGCTGCACTTCCAGAAAGCCACGGGACAATGGGAGCTCCCTGACCGGAGACCTCTGTGGTGGGCAAGTGGGTGAAGTCATCCAAAAACAATGCAACATGAGAGAAAAATCTGGCAGATACATGGATTTATGTCTGGGCCATTGAACTGGTTGGACCTTGACCATCAGAGACTGCTGTTACCTACACCACTGAAAAATGCTTGTGTTTCTCAGTTGCCTGCAATTGCAGTTTCTAAATACTTGCCATAATCGCCAAAGAAGTCTCCTGCAGCTTCACATCAGCCCCAAATATCTCCAGCCTGGTCTCAGTCAGGAGCTTCTCAGAACGTATTTGATCACAGTGAAGAATCAACTTCTAAACGCCAGGTTAGATTTGGCTTTGCGAGAAAGTCAGTTGAAAGCTTAAAACTGTCCCCTGAAAATCACCACTGATGTGCTCAGTCCTGAGTACTAGACTTCAACCAGACAACAAAAATCCTAAGATGCAATTGCTTCTCTCTAGTTTGAGATATATTATCTTGGTCAAGGCTCAGGGCAGAGATGCTTTTTCAAAAAGGACAGAATGTGCCAATAGGGGATGAGCAAATATAGTTCTCAATGTGAATAATCACGAGGTGAAAAACAGCAGGGGGTTTTAAGCTGAGTGATGCCAGAAAACCACAACTGTAGTCTTACCTTTAACAGTAAAACCAGTTTCCCACCTACCAAACACAACCCTTCTGTGCCTGCTGTCTGTGGCACGGCTGGCACAGAAGCTGCACCTTTACTGGTGGTACAGAGGACAGACCACAGCTCTTCTCCCCACAAACCAGTGTTAGATGCAAGGCAGAGTTTTCACTATTGCGGTTAAAACACGGAACTCTCACGGGAATGACAATGCAAAGAGTCACAAGCTCTGAACTGTTGCAGGAGGAGGCAACATTCAGGTCCTGGACATTTTGGACCTCAGAGGACTAAGTTCAGGGATATCTGAGTCTTAAAGTTTATTGGAAGTGGCAAAAACTGATAAGTGACTTCTGCAGTACCTGGTGGCCAAGCTCGACCCCTGCTTCTTGTATGGCTCTGCTTCAGTTGGTCTCAGTCCCTCCCACATGTTCTGCTGTCACCTTAAAACCTGATACTGGAACAAGCCAACTTTGGCTCTGCCCCTTTCCACCATTGCCCAGCTCTCCTGCACAATGCTCACCGCTTTTTGGGGAGCTGATTTAAGAGCTGAGTTGCCCAGGTCTGTTCCCTTTCCTCTCTATATTTGTGTGCCTCTAAATCTCAGCATTTCCTCTGAAATACTTCCAGCCTACAAATTTCTCTATTTGTTGATACATCTCAGGTGTTTATGCAGGTCCCCTATCATTCCTTGCCCCAGTCACTCCAGTTTCTGTGATTTTCTGACACACATCAACACACCCTATCCTACACAAAAAGCAGCTGCTATATATCTGGCGTAGATTTCATACTTGTGTTTAGTTTAATTCCTGCAGCCTGCGCACCATAGGCTCTGCTGTGATTTCTTTGCATTACAAAACCCTTCACTTTAACTAAACTGCCAACAAACCAACATTGAAAGAAATCTTCCACAGAGGTTGTTGCATGGCTATGTTACACTGATTTAGCAGCTTGCAGGAAAACGTTAAGTGAAATAAGGAGTACCCTTGCAATGCACACGCACAGGGATGCGTGTTTGATTCAGCTCTGCAGGGTGGGCCAGAAGGTCCAAACTGCCCTTCTCTGCCTGGCTGTACCTGCTGGGGACACGGGGGCCCTGCGGGAGCTCAGCGCCCCCAGCAGCCCGCGCTCGGTGCTCAGCACAGGGACCCTTCTGGCTGGCGGATTCCACACAGAAGGCAACTTTTTAAAGATCAGCAAGGGCATTCGGGCCAGGAAAAAAAAGGATACTACATCTTCCACAGGTCCCTCCTGATCTCCACCACCAGCCACTTCAACACCATTGTTAAGGCAGAGTCCTGGAAACCTTTGCCCTTGTTTTAAGCGAGCTTTTTGCTGGCATGGCCCTGCACAGCAGCCAGTTGGCGAGACAGGGAGTGCGGCTGCTTGTGCCATGCCTGTTTGTATAATGAGATCTCTTTTGGCTGGAGCACATATACTATGTAAAGCTGAGAGGAAGGTGATGAGTGTTGCTGGCAGGAACATAATGCCCTGCTATTCCAGCTAGAATCACCCTGAAAGCAATAATTTCTTAACTCTAAAATTGGTGCTACAAAATACTAGTAATTGCTGTAGATGTGTTAGAACAGGGCAGATCTTAGCTATCAAGACACTGAGGCTTGACTGAATGCAGAGACGGTGTTGTTCTGACACCAGGGTCTTGCCTAAATTCAGGTGACTGGAGAGTGAACACATGAAAGTAAAATTGTCTGGTGTAGACATCTGTTGTATAAGAACATGGAAGAAGATGTCCGTGTTTAATGAAATCTGTGTTCACTGGCGTTTGTGCTGTGCTAGTAGTTGTGCAATGGGCGTCACACAACCGTGGTGCTGCTCCTCTGTGTTACTTCGATTTTCATTAAAGTTAAAAACTTTACCCTAAAACTGATGGCAAAGTGCCACTCAAGTACCTCTATGAAAATTACTTTCTCAAAGGAATGTATCTTTGAAGACTGGACTGACGATCCTGCAGTCCCCTCCTGCAGCTCGGTGCTTCGGAGTTTGGTGAAGCCTGCAAACAGCACCGTTTCATCACAAATGCTGGAACAGCTGCAACAGTTCATACTCACTCCCCTGCTCCGGGCTGAGTGGCAGTAAATGGGGGATCGTCCTCATCTCAGCAAGAAATGAGCATGACCCTGGAGTAACTGACTGCCTGGCCACGCTGCAGCCCCACGCAATCTCCGCTTCTCTTTGCCGCGAACAAACATTTCCAGCTTCAGCCTACAGCGTGGGATCCGTCCCACGAGCTGAGTGCCAGGCCCGGGTTGGGGAGGAAGGGCCATTCAACTCTCTCCCATTCAACTCATCTCATTTTGAAAGGGTGATCTAAGGGCAGGAAAACTGAACGGAGCCCTGCGGCTGCTGACGTGGCCCTGCTGGAAGCAGAAGAGACAGGTGAGATGAGTTAGCCCAGGTGCAGCTGCCCACAGAGCACAAGCTTGAAGGGAGCTGAAGCAGCCTAGATGTTAATAAAAGCTGTGAGGACGGCTGCCTTCCTCCCTCCTCTCTAAACGTTGCCCAAGCATTTGGATATTCACTACAACAGGTGGGCTATCTCAGAAGCAGGTAGCTGGCAAATGTGCCACCCTTTTTACTTAAAAGCCTCAAAAATAGAAGCAAAGCAGAAGAGGCTCCTGTTCCACATCACTGAATTTCTCAACTTTTACTTGATGTCTGGAATTTACCCTTATTATATCTGAAGGACTTTTGTGTTAAGTTCAAACGCACACTAATTACAGAGCCCAAGTAGATGTCTTCCCAGTGACTTCAATGGGAGCTGGACAGGAACCCAAATCTATAGGAAATATTCAAGTTAACAGAAGAAAATTACTTCAATTTAAAAGTTAGCATGAAGCTTCCAATAATACATATATATATATATAAAATAATGTTGAAAAATAAATTACATAAACCAGGTAAGTGGAGGTGGTAAAGCTGCAAAGTAAATGGTATCATTTTCATAACACATGGAAGGTCCTTGGTTATTTTACTCACCAAAATGAAAGTATTGTTCGTGTTCTACCATAAGGAAGGACATAATCACAGTTATGAGAATAATAAAACCCACTTCCATGTCAGTGCAGCCTGCGTCCACTGACACGGAGATTTCCTCTAAGGAACAGATCCTGCACCTGGACTCCAGCAGAAGTGTTAAGGGAAGCCCAGCCAAGCACCAAATCTGCTCCCCTGATTTTGGACTTGAAGTTACGATTAGCTTTGTTACTACCTCTTTTCAGTGCAAACATTTTCAGAAACTTACTCCTCTCAGTTTTTACTCAAATTCCTTTTTCTATATGGTTTTACTTAAGAGTAACACCTAATCAAATAGCTATGATAACTTCATTGATGCAATTATGAAACATTTATTCTTATGAGAAAACCAGTACCTGGGAACTCTTCTTCAGATAGACAGAGAGACATTCTCTTTTCAAATCCTATAGAGTGGCCACTGAGGCCTGTCAGGATGACAAGTGGTAACTACCCTGAAAATTTGTGGTTTGATGCTATAGCATTAGTAAAGTTAATTATTCCTAAGTCAAGCCTGATGTTCCTTCAGGGGGGAGGAAGAACCCAGTCGCTGCTGCATTCTAAAATAACCCTAAGAGGACTTTTTTTAAACGTTATGCAGTTCCAACACCATTGCAAAATCTACAGTGAACACGTGATGCTCCCATACTGGGGAAAAATGCAGTCACCTGCCTTTGACGCAGATCCTTTGATTTTACACATCGACTCCCTGGAGAACTCTGGATGCTTCACATCACTGCCCAGCAGGGGATGGACCACTGCCTTTGGGACTCAGGTGTAGACAGCCACTCCTCATCTTGTTCCTCCACAAGGATATATATATTTCTTTAATTATTATTTTCAGGCTTATTTCCCTGTAGAACATTTTGGGAAATAGTTTTCTCATTTAATCCAGCTGCTAGAACGTGGGGTCAGCGGTTGCGTTGTCATCCCCTACTACAGCTCACCAGCCTACACACCGGAGCTTAAAGGGCCTTACCTGCTGGTGCCCTGAGTGTCAGGGTAGAACCTAGAGGGGGAAAACAAGCTGGAAAGCCACAGAAGATCCACAGGGGTTCCTCAGAATTCTCAGCTCAGAATTGCTTGCACCATTACAGCTGAGACAAGGAATAAAGTGACACCGTCTAAAGGCTTGGGTGATTTGGCCCTCCTCCAAGTCCCAGAAGAAGGTACCACCACGCCTATCAGCAGTTCCGCAGGATTTTCTCTACCAGCTAAGACCAAATGTGTGGTAGAAGTTCCCCGTTGCAACGCCCAGAAACTGAAGTTTTCTGAAAGGGAGACTCCTAATGTTTGACTGACAGGTCTGGCTCATCTCCGTAAAACA
The DNA here is from genome assembly GCA_013399365.1 of Pampusana beccarii. Classification (NCBI taxonomy): domain Eukaryota; kingdom Metazoa; phylum Chordata; class Aves; order Columbiformes; family Columbidae; genus Pampusana; species Pampusana beccarii. The sequence continues at coordinate 67,393 of VWYH01008209.1, forward strand.
CAGACATGATGCTGGTGAGCCAGTCACAACACTCTACAAACACGCTTTCGAAATTTAGTGTGAAATACTGATAGAAAACAACTGGAAAAATAATTAAAATAAATTTTATTAATTTTGAGACTATAAGCAAAGATTAACTTGTTCTTAAAAGACGTGCCGAACTGTGCGTTACTGAACTCTCGTGCTCTGGGGCCTCCCAGTTCCAACAGAAATGTTGCAGGTAATGTGGTCAACCCCGAGACCAAATTGTAGCACGTACATCATCATTTTTAACCTGAGCGTCCCTTAAGAGTACAGATAGCTATGAAGACAGTTCATTCATTAGAGGAAAGAGACAAGCAGACTTGTCTTTAAACAAGGTCAAGAAATGATGTTTTCACTTTTTTTTTTTATTTAGACCGAGACTGGAAAGTAATATTTTGTAAACTCTAGAAGATTTATGGAAAGATTAAAAGGAACTAAAAACAAAGGCAAAAAGACAATACAAGGTGAACAGACCATAACTTTATTGGAGATATACTCAGCTACAATTATTACAAAAAACTATTAAAGGTAATTGTGATCCATAAGGTGCAGATTGCAAACTTCTGCAGCATGATTACAGTATGAATGAATTACATTTTATGTCCCTTAAAGACAGCTGCAGCATGTGATGGTAAATATTTTATTGTCCATCAAATTATATTTGTTATTCATTCTACTTGATTTTAACCATCTTTTCAGTCAAACTATTTACAATAAAAATGCCTGCAATTTCCAATTCTTGTTCACAAACATTTTTCTCTCCAACTTGCTGCTGCAGTAAATTCTGAGTGCATCTACAAAGCAATTAAAGTAGTCTGTGGTTGCCATTCAAATAAAAGAGGGAAAAAAACCCAAGGACTTTATTGGATAAAATTTATTTTTAAGAAATGTAGTTAGCTTTGACAGAAGTTAATTTTAACTGCTAGTGGAGTATACTACAATGACCTCTAGGTATTCGCTAACATAATTCAGATTGAGTTACAGTTGATATTTAGATTACACTTCATGGTCATAAACTGTAGTGTTTTTAACTTTTAAACCTAATATGAAAGTAAAGAAATTAACTTCTTGAAAATTAGAGCAATTGGAAAAAGATCTATGTCAGTAATTAAGTACCAAAAATCAAAATCCTTCTTGCTTTACTCACGTAACAAATACAGAGATTTCCATCAGAATGTTTTTGTAGGGAACCCCACCCGAAACACACAAACCCAGAATACTGTCAGATAAAGGCAAGTGCAGTTTCACAGCAGACCACGATGCCATTTGTCATTCTCGGGTTACGTGTGCTGCTGTGACTGGGATGCAAAGATCTCACTTTCTATAACAACAAATGCACGTCGCATAGTTATGTCATATGCAGTAACATAAAAATCACACTTTCCAGTTTCTAGTTTTATATTTGCTTACAAGGAGGAAAACCCAAACTATGCAACATACGTATAAGCACAAGATCTTCGGGTATGTAAAAGAATGCAGTTCCATCGGTTAAAATGATACCACATCAATTTGCACCAGCCGAGGATCTGGCACCTCATCCCTGGGCCACCGCCACATTCCTCCCCAGCATGGAAACTGGTTCTCGTCCAAGTTCTGTACTCTGCAGCCACAACATACTGTTGTGTCATGAGACTTAAAAATAGCAGGCTCTTTTTTCTGTACGGACTTTAGCAGCATCGAGCTGAACAAACGCTTCACAAGTCGCTACTGAGCATTCAATATTCAGACTGAGGAGCTATTTAGTTGAGGGTGACCATACTACTAGGGGCCGTCTTCTCGCAAAAACTACATTATACGCGTAATATGTTGGTTTCTTCAGAGATAATTACTGGAGTGTCAGAGGTCATTCTAATTTTAATTACTTCACATAACAGTAAAACGATGTAGTAGAGAAACAATAGCTTTAAAAATACAATCAAGAGTTGTTACACATCTTTGTTGTATTTTTCCACATACAGTAAAAATGCCACAGACATTACAAATGACCTATTTAAGTTGTGCAAGTAAATGACACATTGCAGGCATTATCATTTTCAAATTCAGTAAATCAGAACAGCAGCAAGGCCAAACCACATTTTTCCTCTCTGTTAAGTATTTTTTCCTTGAAATGAGGTAAAGCATGGTACCAAGTGCAATGCTTATTTGTGCTACATGAACAGAACAGCGCAAAAAAAAAGCCATAAAAATAAAAATGCAGCATAGTTAGGAGGACTGTTTAAAGTACAGTATAACAGGACTTAGATTAAAAAAAACAACAAACCAAGGTTCATGCCAACTAACCCCCACACTATTTATGATGAGCCTGTGTGGTTGCTTTTGAAGATGGGTTGCAACAGTCCACTTACACTTGTGCTTATAGCATGTCAAGTGATTTCTATCCCAACCTTCAAATGATCAGATTTAGGTCTTTAATAGCATACACTGTCCAATATCAAAATCATATCAACTGTAGGGTAAAACACACAGATGTATAACATGGAAACTAATATGAATTTTCTATCTCGAAGGATAAAAAAATATTTCAATGAGGTCACACTGGAAAAAAATTACGGCATTTTAAAAGCATTTAAAAACGCATGAGCAGCAGAAACTACTTTATAGTCAGCCACTACATATTTCAGATTTCCAATTCGTAGGCTTTATTTAGTAACAAAATGATCATTAAACTATTCTGAAACACAGAGCAAGTTCACTAAATATTCTTGGCATCAGAACACCCTGCTGCAAACACTTTACTGCAAATAATTACCTGAACCCCCTGAGAATCTATAACCTTGTAACAGCCAATATGGAATTTGAGGCATTCAAAGACCAACTGAAATTTTAGTTTTTCATAATGCAGTTAAAACTACTCACGACTTTCTAGATGGTTTGTTCTTATCTGCTGATTGACGTCTGGCCAGAAACACAGAATTGTTACCATTAGTGATCATGTATTTTCTCTAAGAAACTTCACTTCTACCATGAGGAAAGAGTTATAATTTAAATAGGTGATATTTCTTTTTAAACGGCTAACTCCAAGCAATTTACCTTTGACAATTTAGATGCATGTTTTCAGTGTTCCGTCTCATTCACATTTGTTTCATACACATCAAGACCTGCAGGTCCTATACTTCCCTGTTATATTTTCATGACTGAAGTACCAAACAAATGTGCTATAATTTTTTGTAAGCTAGTATTCTAATTCTTGGACTGACCACTATAACAATGCTGCTTTCAAATGCAAGAATGGTCCTTTTCGCAGAATGAAAAATGACTGAGATAGAAAATACATGAACTTCTGAGAACTGTATTTCAGAAAAGCTTAATGTCTACTCCTTGTCACAAAGGCATTTTTTTGTTTGTTTGTTAAGAAAGCAAGAGCTGACAGTTTTTGTTTCGTTTTAGTGTGCATTTGTGAGGAAAGGAATAGGGTTTAAAAGCAGGAAATACAGTATTTATTTGTAATTTAATACATAAGACACAGCATCAAGTTCAAACTATCGTGCTGGAAAACGTTAAAACACCTTGCTCTGCTTTCTCAAACTTCAAGCATAATTAACAGGGCAAAATTGCAGCAAACCTCTACTGATATTGGTGGGAATACGAGACCCACAGCTTTTTTAAAAGGTAAATTAAGAGGTATTATAGTTACAGTGCAAAAAATTAAAATTTCAAGCATAATATATAAACATAGCACCAAAACAGAAAAAAACAATGCATGCAAGAAAAAAAAAAAAAAAGAAAGAAAAGAAAAGAAAAAAAAAACAGAAGAAANCTGAGGTATTTAAGTGAAGAGTGCCTACAAAAATCTAATTAAAGAAGTATAGGCAAAGCCTACAAATAAAAGTATGATTTCCCCCCCGCCCCCAGTAGACCAAAACACCAATGACCTAGTTTCTCTAACTTAAGGACCTAAATCACAGATGTATCAAAAGTACGGCAGTTATACCTCAAACATCAACTTTCATGTTATTTAACAGCACAGCTTTGGTAGGTGAAATATGCATGCAACTCTGAAAAGTACAGTAAGAAATTTACGTGGAAATATCTTTTAAGTGTAAAGGTGCTCTGTTTGTTAAATACGTAACCAATTGACTATAAAATCTGCAGCATATTTTAGGTGTGATATGTCTAAGGTTATTTTTGTTAGAGTGACAGTTTGCACTGTGCAATTCATTACTGTTTCCAGTATTGGAACTATCTAGCTTGCATGTGTGTAAAATCGGAATTTTAGCCAACGACCATATTTTGTTTATGGCATAAAAAAAATTGTAGACTAATCACCTCCTCAGAATTGTTAAAAATAACCTCATTACATATATATGAATACAATTTCTATTATAATCCTGTAATAAGTCACAGCTATAGTAATGAGTTGTACTGTAAATATAGAGCTGTATCATTGTAAAATGCACAACAAAATGAAGGGAATGTAAAACAGTTTGTTCCAAAAAAGATCAGAAATTAAAGATTATTAATGAGGGTTTATTTATTTTTAAGGCAAGAACCTTTTTTTTATGCAAGACTGTGGCATAAGGAAACTGAAGTTTCATTCTACCAGTATGCCAGCCATTTCAATTAAAATCTGTCCCTAACAAATAAGTGCAATAATGATTGGGAATGCCATCTTACTGTCAAAAGATGACATGGAGAGGAGAAAAAAAAAAAAAGAATACTGGCACACTTATTCTTTCTTATACCAAATCATCCAGTACAGTTTATCAACTGCTTTATGACTGGCACTAGTGCACAGATTGAAGGATTTCAAGATTACTATATATAAATCTAGCAACTGCATTAGGCATAAGATCCCTGGCCTTCTAATACTAAGCAAAGCTGTACTGACAATAAAAGTAAACCAAAAAGACCTGACAACAATTATTCTGAACACTTGCTAAATGTCATCATTAAAGCACTCTTGTGATTAAACAAAGCAGAAGTGAGGAAAGAAGACAAGATTGTGTTTGCGCAAAAAACTATAACTACAATTAGTTCCAAAATTTTATACATGTTAAATGCTTAGTTATCTATTTTGTTATCAAACAAACTTTAAATTCTGTCTTCCAATTTGTTCCTCTCAACATCAACATTTTTAAAAATTTGCTTTATCTGTATGTGGTTTTTTCCCCCCACTTTATTTATTTTTAAGAGGAGTCTCAGCTGTTTGGGACCTGAGGTTGATTTGCTTTGAGGCTTCGTAGTGCTCTTCTTGCAGCTGCAGATTTGGCAATCCTGTAGCTTCTGCCAACACCTTTAAACTTTCCCTTTCCTACAACTTCCACTGTTACTCTGACCTTTCCATCGTAAGTTCTTTCTGCAGGACTGCAAAAATATACACAAGAATTACTTACTGCCTAGGCAAGGTAACATTAAATATGAGACCTACATTCTCTTTTCTACAGAAGTTAAAGCGGTATAGTTTAACAGAAATAATTACTTTTCTCAGAAAGGTATACAAGGTAAAGAAATAAAAATCAGTGAACAAATGACCATGCTAGCCTCTTAGTGCAATGGAAATTGAAAGTAATTCCTGACATTTAAAAATCCTCAGTAGTTTATGAAGCACAGCTTTAAAACATTTTATGGCAGTGTATACCAAAAGAAGTATATTCTTACCTAAATTTGGCTGTCTCTGGCTCCATCTCCAGCAGCTCTCGCACTGGTGAACGGGGCACATTAGCAGAAAATTTTTCTATTCGGGGAAAAAGAAAAAAACAATTAGCTTTGTTCTCTTCACAGCAGATGGCACTTTTTTTTTTTTTCCTGAAAGCTGACAATACCTATTAATGGCCTCATCATTGGATAGTACACTTGCCAAACCATTTCCAAAGACATTCCACTATCCATATAAATGGCACCAGCAAGGGACTCAAATATATCCCCCATGGCCTTTGGTACTTCAATGTCTTCCTCTTTTTCTTCATCTTCTTCAGATCTTCTGAGCTGTTTGCAATTAAAAAAAGCCAAGGAGCAGGAGGGAGGGAGAGAGAAGGGGAGGAGAAAAGAGAGAAACAATTACTTCTTTTAAAATAAAACAAAGATCTTCAGAAATTTAAGCTCTCTCACATCCTATCCCGAGCTGCTTCCTTTAAGTTTTTCATTGACAACTTTCCACAGTGAAATTGTTCTTTTATTCCCAAACCGAATTGCTGGATATATCATTTTTCAAATGTGGAAAAAAAAATCCCAACCACCATTGCATACAGAGACCTTACATGCTTTGTGAATTCCTCCTGAAATAATTCTGTAGGATTTCACCACGGGTCTGTTTTTTCCAATAAGAAACAGACTTGGCTCTATCAGTTATTACGAGAAAGCTACTCGTAACAAAGGAAGACTCCATACATTAAACATCTCTTAGAATGAGACTTTAAAATCTGTAAGTCTAATCTCGGGATGAAAGTTGGATGTACTTTTCCTTACCTCATTTACCCCAGAAGACAAGCATTAAACAAGCATTAGTAAAACAAGCCATAAATAACTGATAACCAGCAACATCAGTCTGAACTAACATTTAAAAATACCTACATATGCCTGTATCAGGCAGTGTTTTCTTCTACGCTACTGATTTCAGACAACAGTCTATTCTCATTATTAAAGCTAAACTTGCAGTATATGTCTTAAAGGTCTTGAGTTAATCTAATCCTTTACTGAAAATAACTCAAATACATCTAATATATATTCACCTAAGTCAAAACAAAGTAAGCTGAAAACCAAGTTTTTGACCATTATTCTCCTCTGGCTAAGGAGAAATAAGTTTGTCGGTCTTTTCCCCCAGCAGCTACCCTCTCCCTCTGGCCCCTATTTGGGGTTTAAAAGTTGATTCTGTCCTCTTAAGAGTCACTGTACTACTTCACAAACTAGCCCCACTCAATATTTCTACCTAAAATAAATCAAACAAGAAGTTAGACTTGATGTGTGCACACTCCAAATGGGAATTTCGAGGTTTAAAAACCAAATTTAACTCTTTCGAATAGCACATTTCACACCAAGTGCAAAGTGCCGCACTTCTGAGTTATACTGAAATAACAGAAGGAGAGAGAAACTACGAACTACAAGGCAAGGGACAACAGATGTTTCAGGAGTGTGATTTGAAAAAAGAAAAGCAGATGACGTGGAGACACACATGGAAACCGGTCTAGCTGGCACGAACTGCAGAAACAAAGACTCTTGCATTAACTCTGATGAAATAAGAGTTCCAGTAATCCAGTGCCAGACCAAGATAGGGAGCAGGCGTAGGGAGAGTGAAACAAGAATTTTATTTGAAACAGCTATCACACGATTTGGTTGCAACTTTGGTGGAAGTTTCTAGGCAATCTTTTCGCATACTAGCAAAAACCGAACAAAGCTAAAAATCACTACTATGAGCTCTTAAAATAATTCTTCAGCCTTTTCACTCATATTATGAAGAAAACAAAACGGATAACGGAATTTAATCCTCCAATGTAAAATAATTTATATTCTCTACATCTCGGTGACAAATTTAATAGTCAATGTTTTCTTGAACCTTTCCATAAAACATATGGAATTCACTTTGCAACAGAGTGCATAGGCTATAAACGCATTTATGTAACTGAAGTATTTTGCTTCCCAAGCTTTTAAATTGTATATCAGAAAGAATAAATTACTAAAGCCAAAGATAACATGTTTATTTAGCGCTGCAGTATTCTCAGAATATCTTTTAAGAGATTGATCAGTTTGTCAGGAAACAAACTATTAGAGATAGCTATTGGATAACACTTTTAAAGAAAGGATAATGAGAAGGTCCATCTCTTCCAGGACTCTGATTAGAATTTGACTCGCAAGGTCCTTGCTCTCATATATTTTCTGATCGGTTTATCTAAATGAGTTAGTTTTAGTCTATTCTCTAGCAAATAGATGTTCATTATCATTAGCTTTCCTGCACTGCACAGATATTATCTGAGTTTGCAAGTCTTCAGACTCTTGAGCACAGTGCAATGACACCTGGTCTTACAGAAACAGACGAAAACCAGTGGAAATCTCTGTCAGTGTGCTACATGAAGTAAACCCAGCACTGTGCCAAGGTAGTACTGTTCACAGTGTTGAATGGACATCCTGAGGCAGCATTACGTGACTTAGTAACTCTTCAAAATGTTATGGTACAGCTGTGCTTCCAAGGTGTCAGTGACAAAAGCAAGCTAAGTGTTCCCCCCGGCATGTTGTTCTAACACCACCACAAAATCAGAATAGTGAATAAAAATCAAGCATCACAGAAAAATCTAGAGGCAAAATAGTTTCAACTTGATTATTTTCTGAATGTTCTTACTGACTTTGCACTTTCTGAAGACTGTACTTTACTTTGCATATTACAGGCTTTATTACTGAGAGCCTGCTTCTATGGCTGTCACATGCATAAAACTAAAACATCACAAAAATGCGCATCACGCTAAGAAATCCAGTGACATGCTTCAAATCAGATACTGAATCAGATACATTCCTTCGAAATCCACTAACCTCAGAATCCATTCCTTGCATTTCATTCTTTTCCATTTGAAACTGCACAAAGTCATCAATAACATGAAACAGTTCCGGAGAGACAGCTTTGAAGTACTTGTGGTAATCATACTTTACAGCTAACGATGCAAAAATGGTATTGTTGACTAGAGCAGATCGTAGGTCAGTAAGAACTCCTGGAGAGTGTTGCCGTGGGTCTTCATAAAGGTGCTTGGTTATGAGGTAGTCCAAAATTGCATCTCCCAGGAATTCTAAGCGCTGGTAACAATCTTAAAGCATTGGAAATAGAAGAATGTAAAACAATACAATTAAGTTTAACACACACATTCTTTCCAGGCCTTTCTGGATAGAAGGTCTGGTACGCTGCCATGTAAATTCCACAAACTAACCAATGCTCAGAGAAGACAATTATTTTTTTTTTTAGAACAGGCATCTTTGTGTTTAAAAAGAGTGGTATTGAAATATTAAAAAACAGAAACAAAATAACAACCCCCCCCAAAACCAAAACCCCAAAAACAAACAAACAAACCCAAACAAACCCAAAACCAAAAAACCCACCCCCCAACCCTCCAAACCAACCAAACAAAAAAACCCAATCCAAAGCAAACAAACAAAAAAGAAATCAAAAAACCTGAAGTTATATCTAATCATAACGTCACTTTTGAACCCCATGTTCATTTGTCAGGCTAGCAAAACAAATGTGTTTATAATCAATCAATGATTTTACTCAAGATCTTTACATTTTGCTGAGAAACATCAAAAAGTAAAATGAAGAGATTCCACCACCAGGCTGATCTGAAAACCATAACAATTAAACCTCCAAAAACTCAATAAAGAAATCAATGTATTAAAAGCAAAGGGAACATACAATCTAAGATTTTTAATCTAATTCGCCACACATTTAAATTTCTTAAAAAGCACTGAGCAAAAACTCACATTCCGAATGGGTCTTTTAAACTGGAAACTAAAATTGCCAAGACTTTGCTGTTCGGAAAATTGACAGGGGACACAGGAATGGAGAGCTACAGAGGTCTGGTTTGAGAATACAAACAAAAGCAAAAATGCCTCTTGAAAGCAAATAGGGATAGGTTAGTAGAGAAAGAAGAAAGACAAAATTACTACAAAAGTAACATGAGAGGGAAATGGCTAATACTAAGCTGCTTTTCCAGCAGCTGAACATAGATGCTGCCAGATCTCAACTGCTAGTTACTCCTGCAGAGAAAAGTTATAGGTAACAGCAATTCACAGTTGTCTTACTTGGTAAATAGAAATGGAATCAAAAGGTTCTGCTACCAATAACGTAATTTCATCTAGACACTAGGCCTCAAGGTTTCTGTCCATTAGCACACACATAAAAAGGAATCATCTACCTTCTATATGTTTTGTGAAATATTTGTCAAAAGTAAATATACCTGTGGGTTATATTACCTAGAATGAAAAACCAAAGGAGCATTTCAGTGTGTTGTCAGAACTGTTTCTCCATGTACTAACATTTCAAAATGACTTATTTCTTTAATTAAAGCAAAGCTTTCTTCTTGGAATAAGGAACCAATTCACCACCAGGAAAAATGTAGACTGCTGACCACACAGGAATCTGCCATTCACTTGAAATAGAGTTGGAATTTCACCACGGTTTGTTTTTAGTTGCGTATTATCACAGGAAAATATTTAAAGTTTTAGAATGAAGAAATACTAAATTAATTAGCATAAGCAAAAGTAATTCAAGAAGATTACAGAAATACAAATTTGTACTGCTGCAAAATCTTTTCAGTTCATGTACAGAAACATTAAGCAGTTAACCTGAAATTAATATTTAGTCTGATTTAGTCAACTGCTTCAAACTTTGACTTTAAATATTTACACAATGAAATGCCTAGATTTAAATGAAGCCTTCCAATTCACAACTTCGAACGGAAGTCTCCATATTTTGCTAACCTATAGACTATTCAGCTAATGTAAGTTGTATAGTCTACTTCTAATCTTCAGAAGTACAGTCAAAGGGAAATATTCTTGGGATTAAATTATGGAACAGATTTGCTAAATATATTTTCAAAAAATGATGGCTACTTCTAGAAGCACGGTGCAATTTTCCAGAGTTCTACAAGAATTAATTTCAGCTGAATGAGGGCTTAATGTCAGTCATATATAACTAGTGATACAGCACCACAGATGAAAAACGCTGCTCTTTCCCAAAACTTGGTTAGGCTTCAGTAAATCTTGTATCTGTATCAAGTCAAAATACGAATAATCATTGAGATACAGCTTCAACGAGTACGCCCCTCTAAATAAGGGGCAAGATATTATTTTCTAAGATTTTATATTCAAAGACTATGAACTTCTTAAAGTAATATGTGATGTCTTAAAAACAACTACGTATGGGAACACAACCTATACTACTTCTCTTGCATTTACAATATTAAAAAAAAATAATTTAAGACAACTTACCAGTAATGGTATTATAATGGTACGAGGCATGAGTAAATGCCTGAAGAAGATAAGCCTTGTTCTTAAAACTGTAGTTTATTTTCTTCTCAAAGTTTTCAAAACCAGAAATAAGGTGATTTAGGGTTTTTTCAGCATCTGGGTGATCAAACATACACCTCGGTGGAATCTTCAAACAGCCATACTCCAGGTCTTTATACAGAGAAGGCTCTGAATTAGCTACAGAAGCAGAAAAAGAGTTTGGTGAAGGATTTTTCTGCTCGCTGTTACAGTTTTCTCTGGTAGCACACAAAGCGCCTTCCCAATCAGTCTTTTTAATTACAGGGAGCACCTTCAGCCCCAGTGAACACAGGAAAAGCTGAGCAGCTCTTTCACCACAGCTGGTCAGATAGCAGCCCAACAGGGCTTCCACACAGTCTGCAATGCTCTTGTCAGCGATACACTGCTCTGTATGCAAGTCATACGAGATAGACTGTTTTCCTGCATCAACACCACAGTTTTCTTCTGATGGATTCCAGAAGCCCACTACAAAATCATCCTCTTCAACAGCCTTGCTAGGATCCAGGTAGCACATAGCATCCCAAGAGCTGTAGTCAAAATCATCAAAATCCGACGAAAACTGAACGTTACCCAGGGATGACTTTTTGGGTACTTTCCATTCATAGTTTGAATCAGTGGTTGAAAAGTGTGAGAGAGAAATTTTCTTCACAAAAGCCCCTGATCCCATTAGCATATTATCAATGAATTTGATATGCTCCTGATCATACTCCAGAAAATCATCTTCAAAGTCTGTTTCTTCCTTGGGTAGCCTCCACATTAGGTCTTCATCCTCTTCATCATCATCATAATCATCAAGTTTTCCATTAGCCAACAGGTTCTCCTTTGTCTACGAAAGAACACAAAAAATATGGTACTGAAGAGGGAAACGAGTAACTTCTATTCCAGAACTGTCCGAAGAGCAAGATACGAGTATTTTCTGCTAATAATAAGATGGACTTTTTAATTAATGTTGCTAATTACATTTGCTGATCAGATGCACAATAAAACCTCAATTAACTCTTGCATCCTAAGACTAGAATAATTGTCCTGGAACGCAAAATCCTTTATTACTAACCTACAATGTCATACATTTTACATATAACACACGCTGCATTTGACAGGAACTCGTGCTTACAGTTGAATGCGACGTACATAGAATTAATTTTAAAACCACTAAACATTATATACTTGCAAGACAAAGCGAACAAAAGAAAGAATCTTAATAAATTTAGAGAAGTACAACAAACAGTTTTGAGTGCGCGCATCCTTCTCTCTAGGTGCTAAGTAAGGCTCTTACAAATGTTCAATCCATGTAAGGCCGAAGATTCTTTCTACATCCTTCTATGGCAAATATTAAGGGGCTTACAGGGTTTACTGTAGTTACAATCATAATTTCAATTTTTGGACACACAAATGGAGAACACATTCAATGAAACAGCTGTCAGAACTTCCTTACCCTAGTCCCTCAATAATCATCACCTGAAGCAACAAAATACATTTATCTGTGCTCTCAAACATAGCTGCAAATTAATTCAGTCTACTTGGCAAACTAGGAAAAAGTTCAGTGAATCTGTGTAGGTGATTTTTATATTACAGATCATATAAGAGAATCTAATACCATTTAGTTGGTAAGAATATAGTGCTTATCTGGGTGACAGTCTTGACTGCATGTGTTGGAAATTCAGTAAGTGATCTTGCTGCTTATTAGTTGTTAGGTATAGACCAATTTTTGGTGCTGTAAGTATTATAAACTTGTACTATGGTTCCTAATTTTAACAAACACGACATCTCTCCAGTTTGTCATACATTTAATATTACCAGGAACTCAGTATAGCAGGTCTAAAAATGGAAAAGCAGAAAAAATGGCACACTTCTGTAACATGGGGTTTTGTTGTTCGTTTTTAATCTGAATATTAGCATATACATTAAATCCTGAAATAGGATAATAACTAAATGCAAAGACAACTAGTATAAATCCTGTCCTTTAAACAAGTATATATTTGTTTCAAGTTTGGGTTTTTGGGGTTATTTTTGTTTTTTATGGAGTTTTTGTTTGTTTGTTCTGGGTTTTTTTGTGTGTGTGCTGGTGTTTTTTGTTTGCTTGCTTTTTTCAGGCTATACTTACAGCCTTAACTAATTAAAAGTTAAAACCATTTTTCTAATATTTACATACCTACCCACAACAGTAAAACTATTGATGTCTTTCCCCTGCCTGTACTGAGCAAGTTGGTATGGACTGATGTATATTACAAACTGAGTACAGATATGCCCAAGCTCTATACAATGCTGCATAATTTGCCACGGCCCCAATCCAGGAAAGCACTTAAACATACTTGCTAAATGCACAAGTAGTCTTTCTAACATCAAAAGGACTATTCTCAGGCTCAAACCAGCATCCCTGATATCAGTGGGAATTTTGCCCCTGCGTTTGATAGGAGCAAGATCAGATTCCAAGAGCTTTTCTGGATTGGGTCCTGAAAGCCAACACCGTTCTGAATCAAGCGAAGCAGCCTAGATCTGCCCTCAGTCTAGGTACGTCATGTTCTAGGTCTCCACCACTTAATCTTGGAAATCTCTGAACCAGATGCTGTCACTGGGGATCTCCCCTTTTGGGCCAAAGGCACAACTCTCCAGAGGTGCAGATGAATGGCAGCTCTAAGGGGCACCAGGCAGCACTTGAAACTATCTAAGGATCAGAGAGATCACAATGTTCTTCATCAGGGTGGAGCAGGATTAGTAATGAGAGAAGAGGGAAATATAAATGTCTGTAGAAATTAATAGAGTAGACATTTTGCCCAAATAATTTCTGCTGTTGCCATTACCCATCTCACATATACACAGAAGGGATTTTTGTAACTTTAGTTGATCAGAAAGAGATAACAAAATTTTGGTTTGAAATAGTTATTTTAGTGCTCATTCTTCTCTTGTTACGCACTACCTGTCTTACCTGTCAGTGAAATAAAAATACACTGTCGGAACGAGACATGTCTATATGGATGATTCAAAACAGATTTTGGTGTCTGTTTTTGCAAAGATTTAAAAAACAATAATTTCATTTTTACTAACATTTCATTCACAGGTTTCTCAAAATCAAATTAATTTTACTTAGCATGACAGGTACATGAACTACCCTAACACCGTCTACACATCGTTTCTTGTATTAAAAAATATATATAAGTTTTCAAAATGAATAGTAGATAAAGGAGCCAGGAGGTAATTCTGATAGTTGATTGTTTCATCATTAGACAGCATTTCAAAAACAAATCAAGAATGAACTCCAGAAGAACAAACCTTTTATTAAATACTTGATTGATCTTGAATAAGTAATGGCCACTTACAAGCTGAAGATAAATACATGTAAGTCAGGGGTATAAATGTAGAAGTAATTACATTTTTAAAGTCCTAAAATTACATTCAGCCCTTTGAAGGCAACCGCAAGGCTGACGTGGCCGCTGGTGAAAATGAGTTTGACACCCCTGATGTATGTACTTTTTTCATGCTCTCTGGAAATCAGCTATTTGGTCAAATAACAAAGGAAGATCCTTCCCCTTAATTAAACTTGGTAACACAAAAAATACTAACATTTGACTAGGATGTTTTTGTAATAATTTGTCATTATGAGATTTCTAGCCCCAGTCATAGACAATCAGCCCATGGATGGAGAATGAAATTCACATCCAAAGAAAGCCATATATCTATTTGGCACAAAAAACCCACTTCTTAGTTGCATCACTATCTGCATTTTGGTCTGAAATTGTGTGGTGTGTTTACAAATAAACAGTGATTAGCAAAGTAGAAAAGGCCACTGAAAAGTTATGGAGAACTGAAAGCTATTCAAAAGCAATGATTAGCTCCTGTCCCTAATGTGCTGTTCTATTTTCAGAAGGGTACAGCAGTAAGTCTCTTTGAGATGAAATCTTGACACAACACAGAACCACAATAATCAGGTAGTTTTATTCTGCAATATATATTTATTTCCTCAGTGCCTCTACCTAACAGTCCTCTCATGTGCCCTCTGGTGGTTCCACAATGCAAGCATGGTCTTCAGAATTGGGAAAAAGAAAAAAAAAAATCCCTCCACCCCCTTCTCCCAACCTCCAAACTGGTCTCAAACACTTAAAGATTATGTTACTGACTACTGCAACTAGTGATATATCTTCTACATGCACTTCTACTCTCAAAATACAATGAGTTTAGTTAGAAAATAATTCTAATTGTTCCTCATTAAGATCTGCCATTCTGAAGCTTCTGGTGACAAGACAGTGAGGGTGTCTAAGCCAACACTGTATTTCGGACGAGAAGGAGCTCTCAGTCGTACCCATGGTTTAGTCAACAGCAACCAACACTGAACATCTTCTCAAGACAGTTCTAACCCTCCTTCTGCCTCAGCACTATGAAAACCAGAAACTCCTTTTCATATATTCTATGAAGGTTAACTCATTATTTATTAAAATGAAACAGTCTTCTGTCTATACATATTACAATAAAACCAGAAATAATAATTCCATTTAAAATTTCCAAGAGAAATTTCAGAAAAACTCCTGAGAGCATGCTAACTACATGGAAAATGTTTTTCTTCTCTGCTTTTCTATTAATATAGACGCTCATTACTGGATGATGTTCAGTACATTTCCTTACTTTGGGTTCTACTCAGGATTGGTTTTCCTCTCATTTTCCATAAGTTACAGTGAAATTTCAGAAAGGAAACAATGATACAGATTTACATTATTTTACTGAAAACTGCAAAATATCTGGGGGCTGGGAGGAGGCAGAGGCGAGAGAATACAGACACACAAATAATTACACCTCAGCATAGTTAAATAAAGTCTTACCATTTCATCTTTCTCCCATTTATCTGTGTTGCTCTTGTCCTGGTTCACTATGTAACCAGGAGGAAGCCAATTGACCGGGGGATCGAAAATCGATACCACCATACGACTGGGCAGTCCTTTCTTCTTTCCAAGGCGATACAAGTTACAGTTGCTGACCTTCAAGAAAAACATCTTGGTAAACTTCTGGACATATATTTACATGAAAACAGGTTAAAAAGCAAAAGGAGCAAACCAATTTTACATATCAAGCCAGACCTTGTACCACTAGGCATGTTCTCTAGTTCTCAAAAGGGAAATCAGTTGTGTTTTTTTCTTTTTTTCCCTAAGGTCAAGCATTTTAGCTATGATAATTTCAGCTAAAGAAATCTGACATATTACATTATCTTCGCAAAATAAAATTATTGCTGGTTTTAAAATAATAGTAAATATAACCTGTACAAGTGTCATTAATTACCAGCATTAATAATCAACATTCAGACTAGATTTGGAATGAAAAATAACTGCTGTTACAGGTAGACTGACCTAAACCTTGGCAGTAGAAAGTGTTAAAACAGTTCCATATAACAAATCTCATTAAGTCATAATCCAGATGTTATTCTGATAGCCTCTAAAATTCTTTCAAATAATTTAAAGGGAAGAAAAAGCACTCTCACACAAATGTACTTCCTTTTCCTTTTTAACTATCAACTTCTGATATTTGTTTCTCATTTTAAAAACATTTTCCATGCTTCTTTTAAAAGTCTTGAAATTTGAACTTGAAGCTTCAATCACTTGCTTTATTTGAACTGTGCAATTTATTTAGCCCTCCTTGTTTTCCAAGATTGAACTACTCAATCATTTAATTCTCAGTGATGTGTTTTATCAGAGGTAGCATTTAATTCAAATTATGGCATTATGTGAGGAAAAAACCCCAAACAAAGCAAACTTTCACAACTGATTATTCCAGAATTTAAAAACAGCAGCAGGAGAACTGAAGACTCTGCTCACTACTGTTTACATTTACCTCAAAATACTTCCAAAAGTTTTGATGCAACAGTTCTGTAAGATTTTTTTTGTGGATTAATTTTTTGTGTTCCTGTAATGCCATGCTAAAATTTTTCAAAGAAAGTAGCTTATTGAGCAACAAATAAAAAAGGAAAGGTGGAATAAAGCTACAGCCGAAGGCTCCGTGCTGTTACCTCTCACACCTTGTTCAAGCACTCCCGTTAAAGAGTTTCTACTCAATACAACTGTAGTGTTCAGTTCACTAAAAGTCTTCACTAATCCAGAACTTTCAGTTCTGTTCAGTCCCATCTTTTCTTAGGCAGGTAATGAGCTGATTTAGGTTTTGAAATGAATTGTAGTAAACAAGTTCAATCAACCACACTTATGGCAACATTAATCCTGTAGTCTTGTATTTTTATTCCTAATATGCACACTACCCAGTGCGTAATTAGTAAAGTTGTGAAATTAAATCAACCTGTTGCTATTCAATTTTTTAGTACCATTTTTATATACATGACTTGTTATAGCATGCCTTTTACATAATATCATTGGATTGTTACTACTTACTTTTTTGCTTCTCATGTATGACAGCCGTCCCTCATGAGCATCAGGGTAAGTGCAAAACAAGTATGTAGTGATGGCATGCTTTAAAAATGAATCACCAAGCATTTCTAGCCGCTCCAGATTAAATCCATCACTAGCATTTGAAAGAGTCAAAGCTTGAAGAATGAGACCAGGATTAGGACCGAGAGTTTTTGAGGAGTACCCACTGGAAAGGTTCTTTTCAGTATCTGCTCTGTCTTTTGAAAGATTAATAGCTTTTGAAGTACTGGTGGTCACAGCCATTTTGGGGCATCCATCTGAGGTAGATCTGTTAACATTTCCATCAAGGTATTTATTACTCAGTAGAGTACATTCATTGCTGGGCTTGGGCTGGTTCTCACTGCTGTATAAATTCTGAACGGGATATGAGGTAGTTGGTTGGACAGGTATTTCCTGCCTGCAGTAATTCAGCTGATTTCCTTGGCAAAAGTCTCTGTTAACTAAATCACAACTGCCATTGGCAAGATTTTTATTATAAGAAACACCATTAATTGCTGCAAGTTCTGCCGAGACATCAATTTGGAGTTTACTGGGTGACTCATTGAGCAATGTTCTGTAACTCACAGACATTTGGTCATGGTTTTCTGCAGAAGAGGTTCTATTAGCACCTTGATGTGCAGCATTGTCAGGGACTACAATTGTGCTGTGCTTACAGTAATTTTCATTCTCTACTAAAGAGGAGTTAGGAATAGAGATGAAGGATTTGCTGTCAATAGACTTTTTCCATCCGAAGTCCAAGTTAGGATATCTGTAAAGATACATGTTGATTTTGTTAAAAAAAAAATACTAGCACAAGATGACTATATGCACATACATGTTTTTAAAAAAGCTACATTCTTCTGAAAAGAACAGTAACTGCAGCACTTAACTTTACCATTCACAATCAAGACTTTTTAAACTACGTTCCACTGAAAACTGAGATGAGGTATCAGTTTTAAATTCATGCAGTAACTGTTTTCACCTCATTTTCCAATGAAGCCAGATATCATATGGAAAAATACATATTGAAAAAATACGTGCCTGAAATCTGCAGGAAGTGATTTAACCCCTACACCAGCATCTGTGGCTGTTTGAGCTCTTAGTTCCTCTGCTGTCAAGAGGCAGTGCAGGCGATAAAGTATGCTGGGGAGACAAACTGCTTTCCTCCACAAAGATGCTGGAATTGGATGTATAGCACAGAGCTCTGGAACCAGTATCTGGGGAGAGGAAGGGGAAGAAAAGAATTTTACCTGTAAAGGTAGTCATCAGATTACTGTTAAGACAGAGGCAACTTGAATTAGATACTTCTGTTTTACCTGCTTATTCTGCAAACTTTCCCACTTTGCTTTCCTCTTCTCAGCACTGCTTAGTGGAAGTGCTTTCCCCTTCTGATTCAAATGGCGAGGAGTCAAAAGATTAAGTCTAAAAACCATGTGAAAATACTTTAACGTAAGTACATAATGAATAGAAAGTTTAGGCTAGTAAGTTCTAAGTGATGACTTATTCTTACTATTTAACCTTAACGCACTGTGAAGTGACAGCACAGTTACCTCTGGAAAAAAGTGGCCTCAAGTCATGGTTGCTACAATATAAGTCAAGCACCCCTCAAGAAAAAAACAAAACCAAACCAAAACCACAAACAAACAAAGCCCCAAACAAACAATCAAAAACCCCAACACACAAAAAACCACCACACCACACAAAAATGCCCTACCTAATTATTTTGGCAAACACAAGCCCTCAGCTTTATCCCATAATTGAAAAAAAAAAAAAAAGGCACTTCATTGTTAAACTACAAACATCAGATACAAATACGACTGTTGTTACCTTGAAGATGTGTGGTCCACATCCAGCAGTGGCTGGTTGAGATTGGTCAGGTCAAGATTATACTTTGTTTTATAATATTCAGCAAAAGTTTCATATTCAGGGGAAGGGAATTTACTGAGTGGAGTAAGATCAGTGTATACGTCAGCAACATAGAATCGATGAGGCTGATCAAAATTTCGATACCTAACCAAAAAAAAAAA
Organism: Pampusana beccarii; assembly: GCA_013399365.1. NCBI lineage: Eukaryota > Metazoa > Chordata > Aves > Columbiformes > Columbidae > Pampusana > Pampusana beccarii. Next base: position 86,780 of record VWYH01008209.1, read on the forward strand.
AAAAAAGGCATATGTTATAGCATTAGGGCAAAGCTTGTGCTAAGTTTTTCACGTTCTAACATGGCCAGGTGATAAACAGTTAAATAGCTCACTTGAGGTTTTTGGTCGGTGGGCTTTTTTTGTTGTAGAAATCATTTGTTCAGCTAACTCAGATACTAAATGAGAAGTGTGCTATAAAATAAGGAAGAATAAAATCAATCTATAATCTAAAGAATTCCCTCTACAGAAATGTTTTAAGTTCAATGCAGGATTTATGTCTTCAATATCTAATATAAAATGAAGCACTGGACAGCAATCTCCAGGGGTAATGCTGCAAATCACAATTTCTTGGTTCCAAACACCTAACAATTAAACTTTATAATTTGATTTTTCAATGTTTAGTCTCCTATGTGCTACAATCAGTAGAAATCGAGTTCTACTGCATACAAAGTTGTACTAACTCACATCTAAACAGGCATTTTAACCAAGTCAACCTCCAAATAAAGTTAAAATACAAAACCCCAAATACCTAGGAAAGTAAATTCACAAGCCTACCAAACACAATGTGACTCTCGTAATATAGGCAGAATATTAGAAAAATAGAGCCAGAATGCAGCAACACCTTTAATATGACTATTGATGCTCATTGGGTACTATGGTGATAAACATGCACAGGAAAATAATAATAGTAATTAAAAACAAGGAAATCAACATTCAATATTTAGATTTGCATATTAGCTTATTTCATACTTTGATCTGCTCCATCAGCTTAAGCTTCTATTCAAACATCTAAACATACATCTCTAAATAAAATTAACACACTATTAATGAGTCTGTTTAGCTTTCTTCCAAAGAGAAAAATCATGAAAACCATGTTCCCAGGCTCTTTGAACTTCTTCACTGAAGAACATGTTGGTTAAAGGAGCTTTCAGGAAATACTTTTTTCTTATCTTATTCACACTCATGCCTGTTCTGAAGAATGCAATCGGAACTGTACCAATACACAGTCATTGTACTATGCTTCCTCTGAGAAGCTTACAACCAAACAGGAACAGGACAGAGAAGGACAAGCACATATTTCCACCATTTTTATGTCGGCTGAAAACAGAAGTACTTCAAATTCTGAGATCTCTTAATGTGTGAAACAAGGTCAAAAACTTTTGGCTTCTCCCAAGCCAGGACATTAACAGATAGCAACTAATAATTCTCATAAGAGAGATGTACTCAGCTGCCTACTCCAACTCCAAAAAGAAAAGAAAAGAAAAGAAAAGAAAAGAAAAGAAAAGAAAAGAAAAGAAAAGAAAAGAAAAGAAAAGAAAAGAAAAGAAAAAAAAAAAAAGAAAAAGAAAAGAAAAAGAAAAGAGAAAAAAAGAGCGGTTTTAGGCACTTTGGTCAAATCTTCAGACAGGTGAAATACCATAACTTCAATGAAGTCCAGCAACTGCGCTCAGCTGCAACACCTGGGAGCTACTTCTGTGGCATTAGCTCGATCATACAAAGTAATGCTTACACACAGTGATGGTCCATAATGACTTTTCTACACTAGCATTTTTACCACAGTAGTCATCTAAACAGGTAGGAAGACATTTAAAGGAAGGAAAAAAAAAATAGTCTAACACAGATGAGGCTAAAAACAAAGTACTAACATTTATCTTCCATATATATTCTGCAACTACTGTAGTTTACAATATACTAGGTACAAGGACAAGCCAGTCAGTCCATTTTCTTTTTTCACATCATGCCAACCTACCAATTCTGGAGAACAGTACATAAAATTAAGTAAATTTCTCTTCTAAATACCACTCAATAGAAAGATTCTTTTAACTGCTCTTTTTCACTTGTTAATTTTTCCATCTACCAAGAGCATACCTCCCTTTAGCAGGCCTTCGGCATGAATAAACAGTAACCAGAGAACAGGATTTCCACTCAATTTTTCAAACTAATATTGCTGTCAGTAGGCCAGCGCTTTATGAAGTCGCAACATTTTACCAGAATACTACAGAAGTTTTGTAGTATCTACTATCCCTAATAAAAAGCAATGAGTCGTGGGAGGCCTAAACACTTATATCCTCCTATACAAGCTTAACTATTGACTATAAAATATCTTTAAATTATTTAAGACAGCAGCAGATACCTTTATATTAATGGCACACATTTCTTACACGCAATTCTGTGCAGATACTAACACCTCCATATTACAAGTGTTCGTATAAATACAACAGGTACATACCTAAAGCATGTATACAGTACTTACCTTGGAATGATAACTGCATCCTGGTAATCTTCTAACTTGAAAATAAAAGGCATTTCTTTTGTATATTGTGTACTGGGAATGCCCGTACGTGCCTCAGATTTCTCAATGTCTTCCATAAACTTAAAGTCAATGTCCAAAGTGCTGGAGTCATCAACTTAAAAAAGAAAACGCATAACTCAGTTATTCAAGAGTGAGCTTTCCAGGCTGAACTTTTCTGAGAAGTAGTAAATTACAATATTTTTCCTTACTCTGTACACATATTTGATTATTTCCAAAAAAATTTCAAAAGGATACATATATATGCTTTTAGACCCTTATAGAGTCAGCTGAAACCTACTATAAATCAATTCACATCACCAAATTAAAATTAATTTAGAATCATGAAGAAGTAATAAAAATATAACTGACAAATTTTCACACTACCACATGTGGTATTATTTCTACAGCTACCACCAGAAATGTACATAAAACATTAACAAACGCTGCTAAAGGAATTAAAAGTGAATAAAAACCAAGAGCTCTGTTCTCACCAACATTAAGAGGTAGAACACAATAGGCTGAATCAGCTTCTGTGGGTTTGAACTCTAGTGCAGGTTTCTCAAGACGAAGAATATGTGAAAAAATGTACTGGTGGAGTCGCGTTATCAGCTCAAGCATTTGCAGAGACAGAGTAAAACCAGATTTCTTAAGCTCAATAGATATTGTAACCTCTCCAGAGCGAGTATACACAGGAAAGTGAGGAATCTAAATAAGAAAAAAAAACAAATCAAGAGAGAAAATCCAGAGTGTGAATCCTCTACAGAGTACCAGTTGTTTAGGTCAAATAAAGAGGTAGTGCTTGCCTGACCCCAGCACAAACTGGATCAAAATTTTGACCTTTGATGACCTTCAGCTATAGATGAGATTTTGAAGGCATGAAGAATGACAGATTTTTTAATAGTTCTCCTTGTGTTTTACAGCACTTCTCTTTACGTAAGACTAAGTAAAAATGGAAGTCTTCCATTATAGAGTAAGAAACGTGAAAACCAGCAACATTCCTGAAATGTTTTCTTCTGTAGACAATAGGAAATATAATTTGAAAAAATCTTCCACAGCTGAGTCTCATTCACAGAAAATGTCTATTAAAAACTTTCCTAAGCAAGAGGTGCCAATTTCAATTAGCGTGGCCTAATTTTTCTGCTGCTGCAGACTAGGAATGCTGAGGGGAGTTGTTACTACAGCTTTCATGTAGATAAGGTGGTGCTGCAGGCCATCTCGGTAGCTAATGCACCACTCCTATCCCATACAAAAAGGAAAACATTTTGAATTTGCCACTGCAAAATTTAAGTTGTGAAACAACAGTTACATCACTAAACACATAAAATGCAGTGGTGACTGGAAAGGATTGATATTATCACTTGTTTTCTGAAGGCGACTTGATACAAGCAGCACTTAGGGCCACTTCCAGCTCCTCAGTCTGGAGGCGGGGAATAAGTGGAAAATGACTGGTTGTAAGGCATGTAGAATAAAAAAAGGAGCTAGACTCATTACCTGAGGTATAGGTTTGGCTGTCAATATGCCAAAACATCTTGTTGTATCCTCAGGAGGATATAGCTTTCGTCTCCTGAAGTTGAGCTCATCAGGTAGAGGAGTCGTTAACACCATTCCTATTACATACAAGTAACAGGGCTGATCAGGTTTGGGATAACTATCCCTCAAACATTCTGGAATCTAAAAAAGTATATATAAAAAAAGGAAAACATTAAAGTGATAAAAATCAGCAAACTTTACCCAAAGACTATTCTTTGAACAAGCTTTCACATGTTTATTTTCAAAGGTATTGCTAAGAATGAAGAATAAAAAGAAATTAATCTGGACTCAAGTAATTTTAAATTTAATTAATTTAATTTTTAAGCAAAATCATTAGGTCAGCAGCCTGGTCTGGCAACTGTGAGATCTGCTCGAATACCTGTATCAAGGGAGCACGATGCTCCCAGATCTTACTATTTGACAAGAGGCAACTTCCATTACATCCCTGAACTTCCTCCATACCCACCCTCTGGTAGAAATGCAAGTCTAACTATAGAACACAGACAGCACTTCACCAAAAGTATAACTTTTGATGCCAATTTCCATATTTAGCCAGTAACTCTGGAGCACACATTATATCCAAGGTATCCAAGGTCCTTGGACCACAACAGGAGAAGGGGGGGGAAAAAAAAAAAAAAAGGGGGAAAAAAAAAAAAAAAGGGGGAAAAAAAAAAAAAAAGGGGGAAAAAAAAAAAAAAAGGGGGAAAAAAAAAAAAAAAGGGGGAAAAAAAAAAAAAAAGGGGGAAAAAAAAAAAAAAAGGGGGAAAAAAAAAAAAAAAGGGGGAAAAAAAAAAAAAAAGGGGGAAAAAAAAAAAAAAAGGGGGAAAAAAAAAAAAAAAGAAGAAAGAAAGAAAGAAATATGTGCGTATACAGAAAAAAACCCCAAAGGTTGGGTGAACTTACAGCTCCATTAACAAAGACTGTTTTCCTGGCAGAACTGTTTCAAAGTACCAAAAATGTCTTTCATATACTTGGAACAAACACACAAAATTTGATACACTGCCTCTTTGCCCAGGCACTACACTATAGAACTTTTATAGTAACGACTCTAGTTTGCAGATGTGAATACTCACAACAGCCACAAGCATTCTTAACTCTGCTGCTTATATCTGTCATAGACCTTAAGAAACCACGTTTTATGTTTGGTAGGAGTTCATTACTTTGTAGGTCTCAAAAATAATCCTCCTGTTTATCTAAAACTAAATTGCAATACATGTAGTTCTGGATTTTAAAGTTATACTATAGCAGAACTACGCTCTTGGCTCACTGGAAAATTACTCCTAAGTTTAATAACTATATTAAGCCCACGAGGATCTTGTAGACCTTAAACGTTTGCCAAGGCTTCTTTTCCAGATGTGAAAAGTTGGGACAAAAGGGAAAGTATTCTTGGATTCTGCACTTAAAAAATGAGTAAGAATGATGCATCACTTGACAAATCAGCTCCTCTGAATGAGAGATACTGTAATTGTGCATTTTACGAATGACCCCAATTCCAAAAATCACTAGCAAGGTAAGACTGAGAAAGGCACTTGTAACAAGAAGCACCAAGAAACACTGCACGAAGAGTCAAACTGTTGGTGAAGTCTTGCAAGAAAAAGGTTTTCTTGTCTGTCACTGTCTGTAATATATTCTTTGTTATTCCATGGTATCCTTTCCTAAGCTTTCCCGGTAAGTAATTATTTAAACTACTAATACAAATTGGGCATGTGGAGGATGCCACAAATGGAATTACTTACAGGTTACCACCATACCTGAGGCTGCACCTGAATGTACAACACAGCACTGTAACCTACCACTTGAGTGTACATCGTGACATTCCTACATGTGACCAAAGCCTGTAGCTTTATTTGGAAAAGGCAACGATTATCAGAAGCTACCAGGCAATCTATTCTGAACGAGTTACCCGTCCTATTCAAAGGACTTCAGACAGAACCTGCAACAACTGCAGGGGAAGAAGAAAGGTTCTGAAGTAGTTGCAAAATACTCTGACAAAGTTTTTTTCTTCCCCATTTTCTCTTAAAGTATTTGACATCCCCTCCCTAAACACTCTCTAAGAAGTCTACTTCTACAAACTGATGTGGCTGTTGTAACAGTAAATTACCTAACAACGCAGAGCTATAGTAAATATCTTACGTGACTCCTTTAGTGTTTTAAGTATAATATTTGGAACTATTTTAAAAGTAAAAAATACTGAAAGTATACTTGATATTTTAAGACTTAAACCAAAAATTATGGAATTCTGTGTTTGATCAGTAAAGTGAAACTAAAGGAAGCATATTAAAAAAAAAAAAAATTCTGTGTTTAGCACCTGACAGATAACTTTGAGCCCTGGGCATCTCCTTCAATCTTCAATTGTCTAGAAAGCCAGTAATTCTTCCTTTGCTCTAGTGTATTCACCAGAAAACTTCAAGTGTTTAGAGATTATTAATGCATGACAAGTTTCCTCCCAGTTATATCTATACTAGGCAAATAAAGTCAACAAACTTTACAGAAAGTACAGGCATGCTTCCAGAGCATACAGTCCCATATGCTCATTCAGGTACTAGTGCAAGCTTCTATACTGTTAAAACTGCACAATATCTCCACTATAAATGCAATACTTGTTGTAAAAGATTCTTATTGGTTAAGATTAAGAGTTGGCAGTTTTGTTTCCTTATCAGTACATAAAGCATTTGATGGGAGATGTGGGGAGCAGCGAGTGATACGAACAGCTTTGGGATAGCACTGTCTTCGTTTTGTAGAGCCTGGCCTTCCCGGAACGCTGGTTTCTTCTTCATCATGTAAATCAAGCTCCTCCTCATATTTAACCGTTTCTTTACCAACTGGCATCAAATGATCATCCAGTTCACCTGAAGATTATGAGAGTACAAAGAAACAGCATTACTAACATCCAATCTTGGGTCCTCCAGATACTACGCAGTAGATACGATGGCTCAAGAAAACACCTCACTTAAGTTTTTAAACTACAGTTAGTACTGCAAGGCTCCAAGACTATAACTTTGGGGAAAGTGTGATACAGGTTGATTTTTTGGCAACAATACTTATTTACAGTAAAAATATCTGAAATTTTAATTAAAAAAATAATTCTATAATGTAACTATTAGAACAAAATAAACTCCTTTTGCCCATAAAAACTACCAGTGACTGAAACATTCATTTAAAAATCACTCACATGGAGTTAAGCCAAGAAAGAGAGAAGAGTTATATTTCTGTATCATTCTAAAAAGGGAATTACTACTGTTGAATGTGCACTTTCAAGACTCAGTTGAGCCATCATGGTGTTATTCTTGGATACATTTACGGGTACGAATTCAGTGAGCAAAAGTTTTAACTCAGACAGAAAAAAAATACAAACCCCAGACCTGCACTTTTTTTTTTTGCTTAAAAGATACATAAATACTGCTGTACTTTATCAAAGCACCCATAACATGGAATTCTCTTTAAAACATTCCACAATGAAGAATATGCTCCATTATACTTACTGGAGACAAGAGAGATTAAATAACCTGTCATGTCCTATTTTTGGAACATGACTTATGATACAGTAGAGAATACAATAAATTTAGGGCTGTGTATTTTATTTATTATTTGTTACAATTCACTTTAAAGAACAAGTTATTTTTTTGGCTGCAGGATGTAGTCCCTGACCTATAACCAAAATCTTCTAGAGAACAAGACTTTTTGCCTTTATTAAGTATATTCAATGCCAAAATCTGTGTGTCTTTTACTAACATTGCATTTGCTGTTTAAGACAAGATATATTAAACAACAAGATTGCCCTGGAAAACTTATCTTTAGCTCACGAGGTGTAAGTTAAATTAATAAGTACACGATCATATCACAAAACAAGAGAAAGGAAGGTATAGTAGATGGCTAGAGCAGAAATGCACACATATGCAGAACATCAACACCATGTTCAATTTCTCAATTATAAAATATTTTTTATCAAAGGTGTTGCTCTTCCAGTTCTTACCAATTTTGTGCAGTTTTTCACAGCAAATAAGAGCTACAACTCTCTCAGCCAATCTTGCACAACTCATCGGAGGACCCTATAAACATTTAAATAATTCTTAAAAACTTTGGTTGAATAGCACATTACTTATTATACATGTTACAGTTAGTTTAATTTAACAGGAACGCATTAGGTGAGAAAAACCTCGTAAAAAATTACATTGATGACAGTTTTCTGAAGATACTCAGGCTTATGTTGTTTTTCCACAGAAGCCAAAATTACAAGTTTTTTAACTCAACATACTATTGATCTAAATCAATAAAGGACATTGCCCTACAACTGATACACGAGTGTGTGAAAAAAACAAGGCATTGGGAAGAATATCTAAATATTTTTGCCTTTGGAATAAACAGTAACTGCTGGAGATTGTAACAGATACAAACAGGGATCTAAATACAGTTACAGAATACAATACAGGAAAAGAAAAATCACGTGATTTTAATCAACGACAATGAAACTAACTCTAGAAACGGCACAGACACATCTATACCAACACATTCACTTATTTCAATGTTTTTATTTCCCCAAATACCTACAACAATTGAAGCTCGAAGAGGTGAGTTGATTGGCAGGTAGAGAGTAGAGTAAAACGTATGATCAGGTAGTTCTCGGGTTTTACACTTGGGAGCTAGGTGTGTAAATGGATCACTTGGTAATCTAGCGCAGTACCTAAGTTGACAAAATATTTTACAAATTATCAAAACCTGCAAATTAAAACCTAAATATATTTCAATGGAATCTTGCCTTACTGGTGTAAACACTACAGAAGATTATTTCAGGCCATATGGAGCAAGAGCACACTGCTGACTCATATTCAATTAGCTGCTGAGCAGAGGACCTCCAAGTCCTTCACCACAAATCTGGTCCCCAGCAAGGTGGTTCCAAGGTTGTAAAGATACACAAGACTATTCCATCTCAGGTCCCACAGTTTGCATATATCTTCGCTTAACCTGAGTTCACTGTTGTCCTATTCCTCCTATTTCTCATTGTTCCCATCTGAATGGTGGCCTTACACCTACTGCACTCTTTCCCTAATCACAACTTGGTGTCAAATGCAAATGTGCTGACGTTAAACCACACTGGACCTCCTAATAGCCCCTGAGTAACGCCAGCTACCCTTTGAACCATCTACCATTCCATCCTTTGAATCTGACTGCTTTGCCAGGTTTTATCCACCAAGCAGTCCACTGAAATGGTCTGCATCTCAAGAATTTGGCTATTAAGGTACTATGGTAATTGCATTGAAACATTTACTTAAGTAAATGACATTCACTGCTTTTCCCCTGTTCACACAGTCAATCACTTCATCACACAGGAGACAAAGTGGGTCAGCCAAACCTGCCCTTGATAAAACCCTGTTGGCTGCTGTCAAACTCTTTATGTGCCTGGAAACAGCTTTCATGAGGACTTAGTCCATTATATTCCATATGACTAAGATAAAATCACCCAGTCTGTAGTTCCCTGGATCTTCTTCCTTGTCTTGTTTGAAGTGCCATAACTTTTACCTTTTCTTGTCACTGAGGACCTCCTCTAATTGCCATGGCCTTACAAAGCTGATATTTGGCAAGCACCCTTGGAAGCAAACCATCCTGTCTTGTGGACTTTTATTATATATTCAGCTTGCTTACTACATGTTTGTTTCTAAACATGACAACAGATTGCTATTATGAATGTGAATATTAGAACTGGAAGATTTTACTAGTCTTAACAAGCCACGTTTTTTGTTTGTTTTCAGGGCAACTTTAATTAAACAGGAATCAATATCACTAAATTTATTATCAGAACTAGAACCTCTGTAGGATAAAGACACAAAAAGCAAATTATCTGTTCATACCACTCCGACCACTTTCTTTAGGAGAGAAGATCCTGTCAAGATTCCCAAGAGGAAATGTGTACAATGTCCCAGCCTATGCTTCCATGTTACAAGACAGACTAAGAAACTTTATTCAAGGACAAGAAGTAAAAAATAAACATGCCTCTTACCTATTTATGTGTCCAATAGCAGTGTTAATAGTAACTCTCGGACTGTTCTCATCTGGCCTCAAGACATAGGGTGGAAATACATCATCATCATCAACAACGGGTTCCGTTTCAGTTTCATTGGTATCAACAGATTTTGAGCACTTGTTTCTGAGGATCTTAATATTTCAAGAACAGAACACAATGAGAGATTTTTCCCTTAAAAAATACTATGATAAATTTAACAAAACGTGGCACATTCCTTTGACACCATACCTTCTCAATTGCTTTGTATGTCTTAAGATCTTCTTCAAAACTTTTTATTTTGTCTGTATCTGCTAACATGATGTAATTGGAAATTGGTGCTCTAGCTCTTCCTTTAGACTGCACATAGGAACGGTATTCTGTAGGCAGATCAAAACGCACCACCAAGTTGCATTTTGGTATGTCAACACCCTCTTCTACAATACTAGTAGCAATAAGTAGGTTGGTCTCATGTGCTCGAAATTTTCTAAGAACCTGCAAAAAGTAATGATGACAAATTTGAGAGATTAGTCTGAGACCTGTTTCCATCATTGGAACTCTATTACTACTAACCCAATGCAGAAAAAATAGATGGTTGATGATCTGACTAGACACAAACATGATTTTACATGAAGTATTAATTTCTGTTTGTGTAATATGACATAGCGATGGCTCCAAAGCTGCCTTTTTTTTTTTTTTAATGAGGAACATCTGTATCTCAAATAAATATATTTGTTCGACCAAGGGCATTCTGGAAACTTCCAACGACTGTGCCCCAGACTCTGCCTGTTGGTTTGTTTTGTTTTTAAAGACACGTACAAAAATTAAAAAAAAAAATTAAAAAAAAAAAAAAAGGCAAGCCAAAGGTTCTGAAGGTACTGCTAGTTTCAGTTATTTTTCTTCAAGTTACCTCTTCCTGTTTCCTGAATTCCACTTCCATCTGCTTGTTACGAGGCTGGTTCTTGCCAATGCCATGTCCAGTTATGAAATTGCTACTGATGTAAGCCAGTTCTGGATCTTGCTTGCCAGCTTCTTTTATCAACCTAAAAATATCAGATGTGTTTTTAGAGGTTACATAACCCATAATACAGAAGACAATCTTCTGTTTGCAAGATCTACATCAAAAGTGAAAGCATGACAAGCCATGCTTGCACATAAACTGACCCTAGTCTTCTCTAAAAACCACTAGTTCTAGTGAAAACCTCTGTAAGGACAATAAAAGACAGACTGCACACATACACAGCATGAGTGTGCATGCATCACACACATTTCAGACCTATCACATTAAAACCAGATGGTTTTAAATCAATCTATTATTCTAAGGCTCCCTGCTGCTAAGGCACCCTACTCACATTTGCTTTAGTTAATCTCATTTTCTGTAAATTAAGACTGATTTTAGCAGAAAGATGCGTAACTCCACCCTCAACAAAGTATGTTTCCTCAATATAAGGTGTTAATTTTTAGGTTAAAAAATACATTGTTATTCTCCTCTGTATTAAAATACATATTCTGTTCAGGTATACTAATGCAAAATGTTGACCTGTTTTTCTAAAGAGCCATGCTCAGCCTACCCAGTGAGATGTTTACTACTCTTGAAATTAACCTGAATGTAACTACATACAATTGGAGGATTTAATCCAGTTCTTTAAAAGGAACACTGAAGAGGGCGGTGAGGATCACCCATGCTCTCAGTTTATTCCCCTACATATTTCTTTAGATTACCGAAGCAGAAAAGGCTGGTTTCTGCGGGGTTTTGATTTCACAGATAAGATATTAATAATACACTAAATCTAGAACTAGGCATTTATGGATTTAAAAGCATAATTACATTGTGCAAAGTAATGATGATGTAGCATCTTTAGTTGACCTGTTTTCAGCATTGAAAGAACCTGGGATTTCTCAATGATAACAGCAGAGTTTGAGCAGCAGAGCCAATAAAAATCAAGGGATCATATACAAAAAAATGACATCCCTTGCATGTTGTGAAGCACTGCAACAGGCTGCCCAGGAAAGCGGTAGAGTCACCATCCCTGGAGGTGTTTAAAAGACACATAGACAAGGCTTAGGGACATGGTTTAGTGCTAGAGTTTGGTTATGTTTGGACTCTATGATCTTAAGGGTCTCTTCCAATCAAAACAATTTTATGATTCTGTCTCACTATAGCCATCCCAGTACCACTTTGCTGACAGCACATCCCTTGTGTCCATTACCCAGTGCCCCTCATAACCAAAGGGCGGCCTGTCTCTGTGTACCTCCAACAGGAACCCAAACCTTTCCCAATTACACCTCTACCAGCTCTGCCTCACATGTAAGACTGGTGCTGTGCCAGTTCCCAGCTACACACCCACAACCCACCCAGCCAGCTGCTGCCAAACCAGGTGGAAAATGGCAAAGTTCTCCGAGAAAACTACTGAAGTCTCTCCCCTTTACCTGGTCACTGTTTTAAACAAGATTGATGGGAACATAAAATGCCTGGAAGACTTCCTTCCTTTGTAAACTGTTAAAACTGGGACAGGGCACATAGGCCACAAAATGGAAAAGTGGTAAATGGTTTGCTATCCTTACAGAAATGGACTACAAGCATCCTCCTGTACTAAAATGTGATTTGTTAGTTCAAGGCTAAATGGATTCACATTTCTGTATGTAGTCTAGGCTCTTGAGAAAGACATACTAAGAAAGTATAGGTTAATAACTGCACGATAACCCTAATTATTTTTGTTATATTTCTTTTTTCCTCATGGTATTTCTGTCAAGTTATATAGCTTCACTATAAGTAGCTACTAAGCATCTCAAACATTATTACTGTATCTCACTTATTATAGAAATGGACAATTAAAAACATCTGAATAAACATTTCACTGTGCACATCTATGGCAAATTCTTGAGAAACAGTCAAGATTCCAACCTTGCAGTTAAAAAAAAAAAAAAGTACTATTAGTGGTTGGTAACAGGTGTTGTTTTTCAAAGAGATACAAAAACTTCTGTTTTCAGATCTCCTCTAAGGGAGTCAAGAGGCAACACAATGAAAATGTAAGGAAACTGGGCTCAACCATATACACTGAACAAATTACTGCTTCAGGGAAAACTCCTACCCATTTCTCCCAGAAAATACAACATGTGCCATGAATTTTGCCCTTCCTCTGTCATCATGGACTTCATAAAATGGGATTCTAGTCTCTAAATACTACTACCATAATAAAAAAATATAGACCTCTGCTCTTAGTTCTGTATAATGATCCATACTGATTACTGGAAGCTTGAGTGATTTTGATACACTAATTCAAACAGTCAAGACTTCCTTATTCAGCTGCAATCCGCAGAGGCCCTAGAACCAAATCCACTCAGTTGAAGAGAGCGTACAGTGAGGTTTCCACTGAAGGCTTTCAGTCTTCATTCCAACAGCTCACATCTGCTGATCATCCAGGTATTTTCAAACCAGGTGTGTTACAGGAGGTAAAGGAGCATTTTGTGAGTCTGCTAGCTAGCTTTCAGAAGTGTATAAAATTACATACGGTTTTATTCTTTTGCTGCCAATAACCTGTACCAAAGGTGCTTAAAAATGGCAGAATTTGGTTACCTATTTGATGTAGAAACAATATTTTCTCAGGTTCAGCAGCAGTTACGATATAGTATAGTGCATAAATCAGTCTAAAAGAACGCAATGGAAAAAGAGCATAATTTAAATCACATTTGTGACTTAACAGGAAAAAAAAAAAAAAAAAAATCACAACTCTGTTCCCTGGAGGATAATGAAATACTCATTTCAGCTCAGCATAAGTTTATCAGAATCTGTTAATGTTATTTCTTCAGGAGGTATTAACAGAATACGTTCATTTCACTGGATGGCTTAGTTTGCCTCATATTGCATATATATGTAAATAGATTTATAAATGCAAAAAGGCAAAGAAAAAAGATGAAGTTCACAAAAAACATATTGGCAAGTCTGCAGATCAAAGAATATATTATGCACTCAAACTATTGACTCAGGCAAAAAGGTAACAGAAGGGTCAGATCCAGATGTATCCAGAATGCAATAAACAAACTGCATAGGACATGTGGCACACTATCAAAACAATCTACCAAAACCCAAAAAAAAAAAAAAAAAAAAAAAAAAAAAAAAAAAAAAAAAAAAAAAAAAAAAAAAAAAAAAAAAAAGAGATAGGTGCATAAATTGGATGTCATTCATTGTTTGTCACAAATAGCATTTAACAATTAAGTGTTATGTATAACTAACATGGACCATATTCAGGAATAAGAACTGATAAGGAACTAGAGTACTGCAAAGTATACCTTGGCAAATATTCCAGGGTCCATATTTTTCTTGGTGGAGACTGTAAAAAAGTGCTTAGTGTTTGACCAAATGGGCGTTTTATAAACACCAACTGTTAAAGGAGTACGGGTAAATCTTAAGAGATATTTGTGCAAGGGCAAATTTGATTTGCTGTAAATGCGGAACATATAATAATGTGATTTAGTAAGGTAAGGTTAAAATTTCCAGAAGTATTGCACTCAGTAGACTAGAGAAGTTTCCAGCGTCCATTGGCAAATATAAATTTAAAGACTCATTAAGACAGATCACTATATGGCTATTCTACAGGTTAAGAATAGCATTTCAGATTTTGCCCTCTACAGGAATTAAATTACAAACTCGGGTTCAAAATAAGCCCTTGAGTACAATTTTCAAAGACACATCCACCCCACATATACATCTCCTGAATTACTATTTTTTTTGTTATGCTTTACGCAGATCCAGTATGATCTCCTTAACCAACTTTAAAATACAGTTCTGAAAATACAAGACAATTCCTACATATTCATGATATTAACATCCATGTGCTGGCAGCTGAGTCTGCCTTTTTTCTTTCTTTTTTTTTTTTTAATGATTTTTTTTTTTTATAAAAAGCGTTACCTATTTAGAACAACTGCTGTGTATCTTCTTTCCACAAAAATAATTCCACATAAAATATTAGTAAAGGGAGATGGGAAATTAGTCTCTGGCTTCTCTTTCTCCTCAATTTCTTCATCCTCATCATCATCTTCAGAATCACTCCAAGATACGTAATTATCCTGATTCCTATTGTTATACCATTCAACACTTTCAAACTGCTGCCGTTCATATGGTTTATATTTGCGCAAGATTTCAAGCAGCTTTATTACTTTAGGGGTTACAAATTTCAGGTCAAGTGAGGCAGGCGAGAAATGCTCTTCACAGAGTGCATGTATTTTCCTTAGGAAAGTGTCTGTAAACAATAAAAATTTCCTGTGCAGCTCCTCTTGTTCGTGTTTGATATACTTCTGTAGCTCTCTCACCATCATCCCAGCTACCTTATCTGCACACCAGGGTCCCAGAACAACCAACACAGCTCGACAGTCTGATAATATCTACAACAAATGAATTCAAATATCAGTTCAAAGAGTACATTCATGAACCATTCATTTAAGACCAGTATCTTGTTTCTCATATAGCACAATCTTTACACGGATTATGACAATTATTCTATTACAAATATATTCAGAAGTCTGCTTTTTTTAGTTTAGACAACCTTGGGATCTTTAGTGTTGCTATTGGAGCAAGTTTTTCCCTCCCCCCTAAATTACTACAATTAAACTTTGAACATTTCTGAATCTTAGAAAAAAAAAAAACAAGTTTGAAGAATATTTTAGAATTTTGTGGAATTGTAATTTAAAGTTTACCTTAAGACAATTATGCTAAAAAGAATAATTCTTGAGGCAGCTAGACAAACAAAGCAGAAATTATTATCTTTTATATTTAACATAGAACTAATAAAATAAATGCTTTACTGGGCATTTTAGTTTATTTGTTACTGATACTTGCCACGGTTTCAAAAGTATCTAGCCAGAAAGTTATAGGGTGTCCTTAGGTTAATCTTAGCAAATCTAGCCTCTCAAAGGAAAAAAATCAGGGGTTTGTATGTGTGGGTGGAAAAGCAAAACCAGGTAACTATACCATACTCAAAGAGCACGGTATAGGCACTTGAGCACCGTCAATATCTTATGCCATGGCAAGCTGTTTTCTCCTGAAGAGATAAGTGGTCAAACAACAAACTAAGAGTCTGGAAACATTGATAATACTATTAAAAAGACTCAGGATTTACATGTACTATTATAACAGAAGAACTATGACAGAACCATAACAGTCACCATGATACAGTTTTCAGCTGCTGTTTTAATTTCTCTCCCTTCTTCCCTTCCATGAAGAATAACAGGTTATCATACTCTTTACACTATCCTCCCTGAAGTTTGTTAGCTGTAAGACTTAATTAAGGGCCAATTTTATCTAAACTAATTGTAACTGCACATTGAGGCTCGATGACCAAGGCACCTCAGGTTGAAAACTGATTGCTCTTAATATGAGTGCCTCCATCTTCTTGGAGAGCTATTGGATCAGAAAACAAGCACAGAGGGTTACATGCATTAGAAGCACATCAGTTAATCCACCTTTTTGGACTATGCAAATCCCAGGGACTGCCCCCAGCTGTGAGCATTCCCTATGTATTTCGGCCTATTATATTTTAGCACAAAAGTAACCAGGACTTCCTTTTCCCATGCAGCTGTGATAGGCTGCCTTAACTATCACCCTTGGCCCAAATGATCTTCTGGACAGTGTCAGAGTTCTGGGTTTCTGTGAATGTTAAAGGAAACTGGAGTACTTTGAGCCAAAGAAATACAAATGTTCTGCAACTTCCTCAAGCACTACTATAGAAATGTGACTCATCAATGACTTCTTGTTAAACTGAGTCTTACATACCTACATAGTTGTACCTCAGGAGGCAACTCCAATCCACATAGCCCAAGAGGGTAAAAAGCTGCCTGGACCCCACATGTGAGAGGTCCCTGCTCAACACACTGTGCCTCCTGGACTCTACTCTGCCATCTTGCATGACAACGTAGGGGCAAACACATAGAAAGCTGGGACAAGCTTGAGATTCAAATTCCATTCCACTAAGGTGTGGCACTAGTCCAATATTGTTCTAAGATAAGCTGTAGAAATTGCAAAATTGTAGAACTATGGCTGGAATATTTGCCTGAATTCTTACTTTATCATCTTTTAATACACCTGGGTATGGTTTTTCCAACTAGTTCTTGAGGCATGATTTTATCTTCTGTACTGAATTATCCAAGGTCGCGGGAGATCATGGAGAAGTTCTCGACTTCAGAAAAAAAGACCCCACAACATCAGGGTGCAGAATTATTTTACTGCCTTCAGCAAATATGAATTTCAAACTAGATGAAGTTCTAATCAACAACTGACATTCAAGCCCCACTCATTTGTGAAAATGCCTCCACTATCAGTGAGTACAAAAATCAGAAGTCTCTTTGCTGAGACAGTCCAGGATGACTAGCTTAGAAAGTTTTGGTAATGTAACATACACAGCAAAGAAAAACAATAGCAAGATTTCTATTCTCCAGTTTTTTCACATAGCTTAATGTCCTTACCTGCTTAGAAATTAAGGTAGAATCTCTTTCTTTTGAATGTACAGATATGTTGCAGTCATTTAGAAAAGTAAGTGCTTCATCCAACTCCTTCAATAATCTTCCATACAACCCACTTTTGTCAGTATATGGTCCACAGTCTACAACAATCTCACACGGCTGAGAAGTATACCTTAATTGAGGGCAAAGATCAAGTTAAACACAGCTTTTGGAAGCCAGAGCTACTTCAGCCTGTTAAGATTATACAGCAAATAACAACAGCAACATGAAGTGCATTGGTGTACATTTCTTTTCTCACCATGAATTAATAATGATGAATAGTTAAACACTTAAATACTTTAAAGTAAAAAAAACCACCACCCCAAATACTTCATTCTAAAATACCGTTCTTTCTAACACACTCCCTAAAAAAAGTTTAATATCGCTATCTTCATTTCAAATATTGGAAAATTTAAGGCAAAGCAAACTGAATTTATTTGACCACCACCTTCACTTTCAGTTTTCCAATGTGTACTCTTTTGGTATGCCAAACAAATACAGTTGACATAATGTCAATTTAGGTCTATATGTACACACTTACACAAGCAATTGCTCTTCTTGAATGGCAGAGATATGAGTGAGAAATTCTTAAAAGCAAATGGCTCACACAAGTTCAGAAAAATGCATTTTATAAAACACCCACAAAACATCTGTTCCAGAACATGAAATAACCGTCTTTGACTTTGAAACTCAGTTCATACAACACAATACAGGTGGTGCAAGAAAACATGCTACATATGAATGATTTCACAATAATTTCCCTCTACAACAAATCATGATTCACAGGATTCTACACTTCGTAAGAACACAGAGGAAAACACCCACTTGCTCTGCTGCTTCAATATTGTTTTTACCGCTTCCTCACATCTCCCTCTGTCCTTCATCACCCTCTAAGCCAAGGCTACTCAGTTAAAGGAAAAAAAAAGAAAAATCATGCAACTCTTCTGGCATTAAGAACATCTTGTACTGTGGATGTTGCATTTCACTAAATTAAATAGTAACATTCTGGCACACACTAAACATGAACCATTTATTCTCCGAGCATAAGAAGGTGCATTTTACAAAGTCAAAAACATGTAACATTATTTTTCTAGGTTGGTGGTGTGTTGGGGTTTGGGATTTTTTGGTTGGTTGGTTGGGTTTTTTGTTTGAGTATCAAAGCAAATCGGCCTTTGACCTAATGTTAAGAAAAGATGTACTTCAACACTGGTTACTCAAAAAGCATTTTAACATATGCTCCCCACCCCAAATAGAAATAATGGCATCACATACACACAAACTTCCTTAAAACTTAAAAGAGGAAATATTTCCACTGGCTTAGTCCTCTATCCAAAATAAAAATGCAGGCATCATTTTAACAGCCATAATCGTACAACATACCTGTCTAAGACCACCAAATCAGTTGCAGTTTCAGCATTGCTCTTCAAAATTTTCTCCAGTTTCTGGATCTTCTCTTCTAACTCAGCAGGATCACACTTCCCATTTAAAATGGAAGCTGTTAATCCCAAAATCCGAGGACATGATGGATAACTCTCACAGATCTGTGAAGTGAAACAGAATAAAATACCTTAGGACAGTTATCATGCACATCTACCATCAAGCTAGCAGACTGCAAACTTAGATGCTTAGTTGGAAACTGAATGACATTTAACAGCAATAATCTTTAAAGGTAAATATTTACTATCTGGAAAAATATAAGGAAATAAACAGCATTGCACAGAATATCCAACATTTGTAACACACATATCATAATACCTCCATACTATGTAAAAACTAAAACATCATTTAAAAAAATTAAAGAGACACATGCTCTAGTTAAACTTGAAGAAGGATTTGGGAAGACCAGATTTCTCGTGTTGTATAAGCCAAACACCACATGGGGCCAAGAATATCCTGAAAGAGGCTTACAAGAATCCTTAGCAATCAGTATCTTAAAAATCATAAAAACTGGTTAGTGCATCCCATTCTCAAACTCAAATATTTTATTAATGAATTTACACAATTCCCCATATTCCATAAATTTAGCTTCTTTGTTAACACCAGATTGTTCTTTAATCCCCACTGTAAAATAAAATGCACTAAATACATTATTTTTCTATCTCATGATATCATAGAAGTCTTAATTCATTACAGTAATTCCACAGTCCCAAACAGGCAAAAATATGACTCCACTAATATTTTTCCCTAGTCACAAAAGCTGCCTTAAATAGTTCCCAGTTCTCCAGCCCTCCCACCTGACTCCTCCTCCTCTAACAAGTATTAAAACATTCATGCAATGGAAACCAACCTTCATAATTTCACGGTATGCATGATCCTGGATTGCAAGATGGCACTCATCGAACACCAGAAGATTAATATTTGACAGGGATAAATATTCATTTCTCAAAACAGTCAAAGCAACATGACACGTCATAACCAGAACCTAGTTTGAAAGGAAAAAACAAAACAAAACGCATCAGTATAAGAAAAGTACAAGCTGTCTTAGGTCAAGGAAGTAGGAAAGCCATCTGCAGGTCTTGCTGGACAGTATTAGCAAATATCGACTCGTGTTCAACTACATACACCAGGTAGAGACAAAAGAGAACAAAACATTCCTGCTTGAGAAAGTAAGCTGTCTGAAGGTCTTATATGTATCTCCAGTCACATTCCCAGGGAAAAAAAAAAAAAAAAAATACAACAAACAGACAATATCAACACCAGCCAGACTACACAGAACAAATGTCATTAAATCCATAACAAGTTAGTGTTCCTTATGTGTCCCACCATCATGTTTCTGGAAAGAAAGATAATTCTTCATAAACTTGTAACTACCTGCAGCTGTAAGAGAAAAGCAGGATGTTACCACAGTTCTTTTTAAAGGAAAACTCATTTCTTATACATTATCACGGACAAAAAGTTGAGTTGCTTGATAAAATTATGCACTATTTTTATGTTAACTTTGAACTCCACTAAGTACCGTAACACTTTAGCTTGCGGGAGTTCTTCAGACATATTTCACAGGCCACTACGAAGTGCTGGAGAAAAGAAAAAAATACAAACCAGAAATTACAAATGTTTGTGCAACTGCAAGATACTTAAGTCAGTATAGAAAAAAATATTATAACAGAAAGAGTTCAGGAACCACCAAGGAAAAATGTTACCATTAAAACTAATGACTTTCCATCTAAAAAGAACTGTACACAAACAGCGTGCCCAAAAAAGCAGAAACAAATGCACACCAAAGAGGATGTGCTGCATACCCAGAGAACATTCAATTTTATAATCTTCTTTATTACCTAATATTTAAATATCTTTTAATGGCACTTAAAGTACACTATGAACACTCAAAATTTCTTCTGCAATCATCACCATCACAAACCACAAGTCAAGAAGACTGAAAACAAAGGATCAAAAGGACAGCTTTTTAAAAATACCCTGAGAAGCCCTATACATGTTTTGCCTCAAAATTGGTATACAAACAATACCAATATGCTGAATTTGTTAGGAAAAAAAAAAGTTTATGTATAATTGGAAGAAATGACCACCTCCGATCAAGCGTAACATACTGTAGACTCTGCTTATATTTACAGTTAATACATTACCTGATGCTTAGAGAATTCCTGACTCCACTTCTCTTTTGTCCATGATTCAGTTACCTCTAAACTTGAATACTCTCCCACTTTAAGATCTGAATGTGTCCTGACAGCTGACACTTGTTGAGCAACTTGATTTGCTTAAGAAAACAAATAAACAAACAAAACAAACAAACAAAAAACAGGTCTCAGTCACATAAAGGTCTTTTCATACATAAATTTTCAAGATGTGTGTCATATTACCTAGTAGCGAGTTTTGTAACAACCTTTAGCTTAGACTAATGTTAAGCCAGGCGTATACAGCAACTGCCTCCACGTAAAAAGCTACAGCAAGGAAACAGATTGCTGACTAAATTGCACTTCAGATTCTACATCTTAATTTTAAACCAGGAAACAGAAGATGTCAGAAATAAACAGGTTGTATTAAATGGATTATAAGCAAAAGATTAAATGTGTTACATCCCTTAATCAGTTCAGCATCCTTGCTCTTCAGGATTTTATGCAAAAGTTTCTCCCGTCTTTGCTTTCACACAAACTTCTATTAAGGAATATTCCTTGGAAATATTAGCAGCATGTTTAGGAACTCCGTGTCCTTTTCCTCTTACCTGAGTTGACCAAGAACACCGTTCTTTTTCCATTTTTGTTGAAATCTCCCCTGATCTGATAGGACAGCTCTTTAGTGAGTAGTACTGCAATAAAAGTCTTCCCTGAGCCAGTGTTTAAGCAGACTATTGTATTATGATCCAAAGCTGCTTCAAGCAGTTCAACCTGGGTTTAAAAAAGAATAATGACCTTACTTGCAGTAATGCAGTGAAAAAGATGACAACAAAAATAACACAAGCGGTAAATAAACCACAGACAATTCAGTAGTTTCTTTAGAGGTCTTTCCAGTGCCATAGACTACGTCCCCTTCATAAAAAAGTTTTCAAAAAAATATTAACAAACGTTATATATAGGCTATCTTCTAAATCTAAAATCCATTAGTATCATAATTTACTGCTGTCTTAAGTAGCTTTCTAACCATATCATTTTAATAGATTATTCTGGTGCTAGCTAGATGCACTGTGTGAAGAACTTAGAGCTCTTAAATCTAACTGTATACATCAGTTCAGCCAAATAAGCAAGTATATTAGCTCAAGGTGATCTAAGCTCTTCAGCAATACTAACCAAACCGTAGCTTTCCAGCACCTCTGCAGTGCAAACAGGACTGAAATTCTACAACCCAGAAACAGGTTTTGCTTTCCAAAATGAAAATCAAAGTGCCCTGATAGGGTTTCTGACCTTACTGAGCTGCTCTGACCAGTATGTGAACCAAACATTAAGATTTACCATGTAGAAGACTGAAGATCACAGGCGGAGGAGACATGATTGTATGCACACAATCGAGACGCACAGTGTAATGTTGACTGTGTTTGTCCCTAACGGCATTTTTGCAGAAAGTAGCATGGAAATACTCAGCTTAAAATCTGCTCTGTTCATTAACCAAACTGAGAAGAGGGAATAGAGGATATCACAAATGTAAAACACAACCAAGTTAAAGAAAAAGAGACACAATTAACTCCCAATGGGTGCAGCTGTGAGAGGGACATGCCTAGACTGTGTGCAACACCACACATTCTCCAGCTGCTCTGGTGCTTTTTCTATGAAGCTAATAGATTTAATTGTACTTATTTTACAACATTACTGTATTAGTATTACCACTAGTACCTGATATTTTCTTGGCGTGTAAATGTTATCATGAATTGCTTCTTGTTGCCATGGCAGTCCAAAAAATGGACCCATTGGGGAGGAAGCAGGGGTCATGAGCTGCAGTCCCGCCATGCTGAGGGATTGCAAAGCAGGGCTTTTCATTCATTCATCCAGTGTTTCTTTCATTGCATTTTTGTTCCAGCACAGCCTACTGTGAGAAGAAAAAGAAACAGTATTAGATATGTCACAATATAAAGCAAGAACAGAAAATTTATTCTAATAAAAGGACAGTACTTGATTTTACTTCCAGTAAGTGCTAAATTTCATACTATTTTCAGCAGAAAACGTTAATTTTAAACTTATGGGCACTTTTCCAACTAAATATAGGTGTTTATCAAAGTACAAAGAAATTCAAAAGGAGCTGTACTTTATGGGGCAGAGTCCATTCCAGGCATTTGGATTTCTGCGCATATGTTTCAGAATGGAGTTCCATCTATGTTCTGACAGAATCCCATCTAAAATATCTTTTAAAACATTTTTTTTTTTTAAAGAGCTGTTTTAGCTTCACTTCAAGAAAGAAAAACATTTATTTTTCTAGAAAACAGGCATAAATAAGTATCACATTTTCCATTTTTCTTTCCATCTAGAAAGTCCCTATGACCAGTTAAAAGCTTTACAAACTCACATGCAACAGTAACTTTATTCTAATCAACCGGAAAAGAACAGGAACTACACAAGAACCTCAGTATTTTCAAATCAACAGATTCTGATAAGGTTGTCTGTTTAATGAACTGGCAGAAGTATTATAAATAATTGCTGATGACTCTGATAAGGACTAATGGAGAAAAAAAATTCTGCCTTGCCTAGGGAAACTGATTAAGGACCGACGATGCAGCAAAATATTGCTGAAGTACAGTACAAACATATAGCTGCAAATCTAAGAAATCTGAGTATTTCCCCCTCAAATCAGATATACACCCTTTACAACAAAACATTTTCAAGTTAGTTTTCCTCAAAATTCCTAGATGCTCTATATTCATTTTAACATCAATCTCAAAATGATACCTGCATAAAATTGACAGATGCTTTCAAATGTAATCATTCATTAGAAATACATGAGAAAAAGGTAATTATCATACTATTGCATAGAAATGTCCTTGCTTTTCTATATAACAGGAAAATTGGTTAAGTTTTGAAAATGTGCAGTGGGAAAAAAAAATATAAAAGTATGATGTGGTATTGAATAAAAAATATTAACCACTAATAGTCTGGAGGAATAACTGCTTTGAGAGATTACAAATAAAGCAGTAAATTTTTTTTTTAAATCATTTTTGTATTTGTACCAAGATAAATTTTACTTAACATAGTTTTCAAGTCATATTATAAAACACTGTAGCTCTTTGTTGTATATTCACAACTTTAAATATTATAATTTGGGCAATGTCTAAACATTGATTTATATTCTAACTACAATAATATTGGATAATTATTGGAAGCTCTGACAAAAGAGATCAAACCGATTCTCTCTATTTTTCCACCTCCGGTATATCTGGTAAATTATGTAAAAAGTAATACATTGAATTACATGATCATTCCTCTTGGAGACTCATGCAGAGTAATGCCACTTTATAGAAAGTATTCAGAGATAAAGCTTTGTCTCATTTTTTTTTTCCAAAAGGATGGGGCAGTCCTGAAGGATAGTGTGGTTAAGTAACATTGTTCTGCTTCATTCTAAGTAATTATTTCTCTTTTGAAGACAAACATTCAGTAGCAAATGCTACGTAGTGAAAGAGTGTGAACTTCTTAAGTTTTGGCTTAGTAATCAGTGTGCTTCCCCCCCTCTTAAAAATAGTATTTCTTCACTATGAGAACTGTGTTGATACTGCAGGAATCTTGGCTGATATTTTAATTTGAGCTTCAGACAAACCGTAAGGGTAAGAAGACTCCAAAAAGATTCAAATGTTGTATTCAAATGTTCCATCGTTTAAAGAAAAACGGGAATGAATGTACATTTTCACAAGATATACTAAGTAACGGTATTGAAATTTTATCTGATTTTTTTTTCAGTTGCTTTTGTATGAATCTCTAAACTCATGCAAATCTTCTCATATCCTTTTTCAGTCCTGTAACCTAAGCTACCATTTCAGCTGGAGTTTTTCAGATCTAAACAGATAAAATGGATTAATATGATATTGCTTAATTTAGCGGCAAATAGAAAACAACATAGTATACACACACCATAAAATCAGTAGTATATCGTTATTCATTTCAGTTATGATAAAAAACTCCCGTAAATTTTAAAATTTTTTTATACATTCTAAACAATGCACACAAGCACATGCAGGTTATGTTCGAACATTTCAACTGGTAACATCATAGAGCATTCAAGTCTGGAACAACTAAAAGAAGCTGTGGTTCAATCCATCTTTGGAACAAGCTGCTTCATGGCTGCTCCTCCACCAGGACTCCACAGCTCTGGGTGACAGGAGACAACCAGCAGCCAAGATATGTAAGTACTATAGAGTGGCATGTAGCAAAGATGATCATCCTTGGCATTCTGATCTACTGAGCATCTACACATCAAATGTACTGATGTTAATCAGTGTGTGACTAATCAATGAAAGCATAGTAGCCTGATAAACATCTTCTCAAGCTTTATAATAATTTTTATGTCCGAACGCAATATGAAACATTAACTTGCTGAAAGATCTAACACAGAAAATACTTACTTGGGTAATTGATGAACAAATAAAAACAAAACTGTAAAATATAACAAACTACAGAGTAGAAAATAAATCTAAAAGTTAACCTACAAAATGTAAAGTATTCACTGAGGATATTCTATACCTGGGGCATCAAACTCATTTTCACTGGGGGTCACATCAGCCTCGCGGTTGCCCTCAAAGGGCCAAATGTAATTTTAGGACAGTCCTAAAATGAGTTTGACACCCCTGTTCTATATTAACTACTGCAGAAATCTGCAGTAAAGCAACTTCTACTTACACTATAAGTATTCAGTGGCAAGATTTGTTTTTGCCCAAGTGAGGTCAACATACAAGATTTCCTACATCATCTGGTTTCTAAATGTGCTTTTACAAGTATACTTTTTAAAAGGATTTTACTTTCTCTGTGATAGTCCAAAAGCATTATAAAAGCGTACCTGTGAATATTATACCTGCGACTTTAGTTCTCTTACAGAACTCAAAAAAAATTAAACAAACAAACAAAACCAAAAAACCCACAAACAAACCAAAACCAAAAACCAAACCACCAACCAACTAAACCACAACTATCCAGACATGAGTGAAAAAGTTCTGTTTCATCGGAAAAGGCTTTGCCTTCTCCATTTAGCAGCTGGTATCTAGGACACTTTGAAAATTAAGCACTGATATTTCTGCTTCCAACTCAAAATTCAAAGTTTCTAAATCACATAATTTGGCCCAGAAGGTCTAAAACAAGGAAATACTGTCAAAACATACCATTCAACAGGATGAATCAGAAATCTCTTCTATGTTATGATACCTTTAACATACAACACAGCTGCACGAGACACTCCTCACGTGTTATCCTTCAAAGACCTTCACCACATGCACTACTTAACAGCAGTTTTTATATCTGGCCTTACAACATTCTTAAAGGGGAAAAAACCCCATCCAACCTGTTTCCTTCCAAGAAGGGCAAACAGAATGCATAAATGCTTACAAAGCTCAAATGTAAGCATTCCTATATGAACCAGCTTCCCTGGTTTCCCTAGCACAATAATCAATATTCATTGCGAATGTTCATCTTGAACTAGAAGAATTTTAGTTGTTCTATTTTTGATACAGGACCAGTCTCACAGCACAAGCAGAACATCGGTCTCCAATAGCACACCAAGACATACTAAAGCAGCAAAAGCTGCTTGCCGTTGTTCAGAAAAGTTTCATTAAAGAGGTTATTAAATGAAGATTACACTGAGGCTCTGGATTTGAGAGCTGCTTCTGAAGCATTTCTACAAGCAATACCATATAGTTAACAGCTGGAATTCCTGGCAGACTCCTCCTGAATGAATGTCTGTATATAGGAGAGAAATGGAGGGCAACATGACACTTAGCAGACTCAGAAAAACACACAACCCCTCAAGTCCTTCATCTAGCGTTCATCACCAGCGCGACCAGGCCTGGATTTGAGGCAAAAGCCTAATAAACATTTTCTGTTGCAATTAGTCTAGCTCTATCAAGAGGGCCAGCAAGACCCAGTTCATACCAAAGTTATGCTGCTGTACATTGTAAAAGTCTTTAAAGCAAAAGGATTATACCACCATATATCAGCATAATGTACATGGGCTGTAGGGCATTTACCAGTACAGAAAGAAAACATGAAAAAAAAAAAAAAGAAAGCGGTTTTCTAGCATCTCTATAGTGACACCAGTACATGAAGCATTCAGAAGTTTAGAAAGCGGATGTTTCAATTTTAACAAATACAGACATGCAGCCTGATTCTGGAACAAATTATTTTTTTAAATGATGTGTATAAGGCCCTGTGCAACAGTCCTAACTATGTAGTTTCTTAATCAGTGGTGCAGAACTGGTGCTATGCAGATTGTGTTAAGGAGGTAAAAGAAGAGCAAAGTACAAAAGATAAAACACGAATTGTATGGCACCTAAAATGGAAGGCAAGGTGAGCGCCAGTAAAACTGGATACATTTCTGCCTTCCCTATGCTAGCAAACTATATATAATTTCTTCTTTTACATAGCTTTAATCAGATAGCCTCTTTTCCCATTTTGGCTGAACTCCTAATTCAAACTGAAGCGTGTTATTGAAACTAAGGCCTTAATAATTTACCTGTCATTTACTTTCCTCACCATTTACTTTGTATCTTCTATTGGGAACAACATATAAATTAAATGCTAATTCCAAACCTTCATATCTCCCATATCTCCCCTCTTTCTTTCCTTTTTTTTTTGATTGTATTTCACCAACACAACCATATTTGAATATAAAAATCACAAGAAATATTTAGACACATACCCTTTTAAAAAATGAATACATTTCTAATCATGTTCAGCTTCATAAGATATATCAAAGCATGTGTTTAAAGACAAACATTTTTATCTATGCCATTGCTGTATCTAACCTTCTATGGATAAAATAAAGTAGCTCATTTCATTATTCTTTCCAAAGAAATTCACAGTAAATTTCTATAACGTCACATGTGGAAGTTCCTTTAAGGTCCTGAAGAAGCTTTAAACATAAAATAGGAAAATACAGTAAGGTGATAAACAAAAAGCTGCTTCTCTTGTACTACAAAGCACAGTCTTACCGTTTTAATTTCCGCAGTCTCTGTGTTTATGCTTCCCGAACTGCATTTTGACATCATGATATCAGCTTGTAGATTAATCACATAATTTGCAAGCTTCGGCTCTTAAAAACAACAACAAAACCTATGAACTACAAAAATGGTTTGAAAACGGAACTAACTACAATAGCAGGAATAACTGAAGGAATTCAGCTGCTTATAAACAGTTAAATATGTCAACCCTACACTACAACTTGCTGACAGAAAATGAACTACTTAAGTCCATCCTGAACATTAATTAAGTTAGTATTAGAAAAGTTTAAAAGAATGCTTTAAAAGCTACTTTTTCATAGTTTAAATGTGCAAGGAAAGCATACTTCCCTAATCCTATTAACGGCTCACTAAAATTAATATAATAACTGGTTCATGTGAGAAATACAGTAGTAGTATGTTCTACGTAATTTTGTTTTGTTCAGTCTAATTGTAGTGCTTTTATTATGCATATATATTTTCATTTCACTTGAGTTAAATGTTAAAAAATCTAAAATAAAATCTGAATGCAAATTTATTTAAACTATTTCAATTTAAAGCCACAGTTAATACAGTAAACTCATGAAAAAGCAACAACCATTTCTTCCTAAGTACACTAACACATGTTCGTTAATAACAGGAAAAATATTGCACAATGAAGACTGATTTGCATAAAAATACATTTAGCCATACAAGTAAAATTAGGAAAGACATGACAAAGAATTTCATAGATATATTAGCCATTCTATAATACTACAACTTAAAACAAAAATACCATATGTTAGCAGATCTACGATGTTCTCAAAGATCTAAAATAAAAAATTTACACAACATATTCACCTAACCTATGAGTTTTCCCAGACCTGAAAAAGATTCTGAAGTCAAATTTTTTTAAATCAATACTGAAAACTTAAATGCAAAATGGATCTTGATGAAAATTTCTACTCCAATCAGTTCCATAAAGTTAACAAGAAGGACACTCCCCAGATTACTTCAGTATGTTCAATTTTACCTCAAATGCTGATGCTGAGCTTTTCCAGAGTCTCCAAGCCTGTAATTTTGTTTCACCCTAGGTAACCTAAAAGGCAATATAAAAAGAGAGCATTTTAACATGAACTGCCATAAAAATCAATTGTGCCATGTGGTAGTCTGCTTTCTTGCATTTTAATATTTAGCTCTGTAGCAACAGCACATGGTCCTTCAAAATCTAATTATCATATGTCCTTTTTTGGCAAAGGATACAGACAGTCAGTGTCTGAAAGATCAGCCTTAGAGTGGTCAGGAGATATTTGCATATTTTCTTTTATCTGCTAAAGTAATTGCTGGCTAAGTCCAACTAGATTTATAGTTTTTCTCCCCTGTGCTCCCTTCATGCATGTTTCACCTAATACAGTAAGGAAATCTTGAAGAAACTTCTCATTCAACGCATTTATTAAAAAAAAAAAAAAATCTTTGTTTTCTCAAAACACATTCTTTAACACTTATTGTCTTATTTCACAACAAGAATATGTAGGGAGTGCAGCACAAAAAAATCTGATGAGTACTGTATTTGTGTACAAAACAGACCTGCAGAAATGTTATTCCCAGGACTACTCTTTAAATTCGTGTTTGCACCATACACGCATCTTTTTTCTGCACAAAAACCAGCAAATTGCTCTTAAGACACAGTGACTAGAACTTAAATTTATTATAACACGTCCCTGTTACGCCCAGGTTATTAATTTATTCACCGCCTCTAAAACACGAACCAGAATATATATTCCATCGAACCAGAAAATAGCCTAACAACATGAAACTGTCACATCTCCAGCAAAAATACCAAAAGATACTCCCCCTTTATACCTGCAATAAAACCAGAAAGGAACAATACAGCATTCAGTTCCCCCACCATATAACAAATATGAACAGGAAAAAAAAAAGGTTCAGTAAAGCTAATGCTATATATTACTTCAAACAGCAAATTTACTTTATTCCCTAAACGTAGATAGCAAACAAAAAGCATACGGATCAGCAGGTAAGATCTGGGAGAACCAAAAAAAAATTTTAATTCTCCACCAATCCCAACAATTTCCTTTGGCACATCAAAGCCGCAAACCAGCAGACTGCAGCTTTAATCGATCGGCAGCCATGAATTACAGTAGGCCCGTTCCGTGCCGAAGCCAACACGAAACCAGACAGGGCACATTCCTGAGATGCAGTCAAGTTCTAGTACAAAACCGGGCGCTGATACCATTAGCATCTCAATGGTGCCGCTGCACCCCCGGACAAAGGCGGGGGTGGGGGGACGGGGCGGCCCTTCCCTCCGCAGGCACAACCCGCCCGGCCGGGGCTGCCCGCCAACACCCGCACCGATCCCCGCATCTCCGACCGGCAACAGGGCTTTACAGCAAAAATAAAAAAGATTAAATAATAGAAAAAAAAAAAACCAAACACAACACAAACCACAAAAAAAACCCCAAAAAACCACAAACAAACAAAAAACCCCACAAACCACCACCACCAACAAACAAACCAAACACAAACAAAAAAACCCACCACACAACACCAAACTATACATCTCATTTGAGTCTACAGTGACCGGGGATATTGTTAAAAGAAGGGAAAAGGGACAAAAATGGAAAGTGCATAACACTGACACTGCTAAAAATTTGACTTCTGGAATGTCTTCTATTGAATCGTAACGCCACCATTTATTAAAAAAAAAAAAAAAAA